>JAPDOI010000561.1:197500-332500 GCA_029168955.1 Aplectana chamaeleonis
AGGACAAAGCGGTTTCTAGCACAGTGAGGGGACGTGCCGCTACGAGAGCACGTGCTCCTATCGTGTGTCAAATTACAGAAAGTGCCCCATCAAATAAATCGTTGAATGCGTGCATGACACACATTCAGCTCGGCGACAAAAAGATTTTGCAAAAACAAGAAAGCATATTCTTGAGGAGGGACTGCTATGCCGATTGCGCCTCCGGATTAATTACCCAAGTTTGGGGTACTTGGCACACCCAGCCGCTGAGGACCTCGTCCAACTGCTGGCAGCCCCAGATGGTGCTCAGCGAGTTGGCCGCGTCGCATGTGGGTGGGTGTTCCGGCCGCGTCGCGTGAAAAACTTTTGCAGCACGTGCTCCTGCAGTGAAATTTCGCAGCACGTGCTGCTGTCTGAAGCACGTGCGCCCGCGAAAAAGCCTTTCGATGGGTGTGGTCACTCAAGTTGAATGCATATTCGACACGCATCGGACGCGGCGGTTGTCTGAGTAATCTAAACGACTCGGTAGATGCCAGCTAGTTCACTCGGTTTCTGTGGTTTGCATGTTCCTCGATCTACAGTTCAACTCCGCATTGCCGTTCAGTCCGCAGAGTGCACACTGATTGCGAAAGCGTGCTGCGGCGCGGTTGCGAGTATCCTCAGACAGGGATGTGGGATCACCCGGGCGGTTTTTGCCTTTGGTGCCCGGGTGACCCCCGCCCGGTAGACCACAGTTTCCGGTTTGAGGATCCTCGCAAACGCGCCGCAGCACGCTTTCGCAATCAGCGTGCAATTTGCGGACTGAACTTCATTTCGGGTTTTATCTGTACATAACCATGAATAACCTTCGCAAACTTGATATATGTCGACGTTGAAACGGGAAATCTTTAGAACATTTCGTTTCGCTGAGAATCGTGTACGTATATCAAAATTGTTCGAAACGCGCATAGGAATAATCAATAATGATGATAATAATAATAATACAAACAATGATAGCAATACCAATAGTAACAATTATAGTTAAAAAAAATAATGAAAATAACAATAAATCGTTACGACTGATACAAAAGTAGGGCAAAACACAAGATTGACATTTTCACGTCATAGACTAGCCTTTTATATTTATTAACTACTATTAATCCATTAATCAAGGATTGAATAAAAAAAAAGACTGGATAAAATTTGAATCAAGGAAAGAGTAGTGCAGAACACTAATTTTTACATAGATTTAGCATTGTTGTGTTTTTTTTTCTTTTCTGGAAACGCCTACCATGTAACATTCTTCCATGATTTTTTTAGCGCGTTCATACGAGTGCAACAAATAAATAAATAAATAAATAAATAAATAAATAAATAAATAAATAAATAAATAAATGAATAAATAAATAAATAAATAAATAAATAAATAAATAAATAAATAAATAAATAAATAAATAAATAAATAAATAAATAAATAAATAAATAAATAAATAATTGAAGCGAAATTAGGAGCAAAATAAGTTCAAAGAGTTTACTGTAAATAATATACTTCCGTAATATCTCTGAAAAAAGGCCGAAAAATCAAAAAAAAACCTAAAATTCCAGGTCGTACAGTACAGCTATTCTAAAAATTGTGTTGCTCAAGTTACTTCAAAATTACAGTAAAAAAATTTAATATGCAGGATGACGGACCCCAAAAAAAATCAAACAAGTCCAGTCGACGGCCAGCTGAATAAACACCTTCAGGCGCAGCGGTTGCGTTAAACTACTAGTATCAGCTAGTACCTACATCAGAATTTAGGGAAAAATCAATAGTATAAACCAGTAATCGCATCAGATCAATCGATGTCGGCGTTTCCACGAGGTGAATGAATGAATGACTACGACCTTGTCATAAAACCGAACGATACCGCTGCGGATCAAAGAAGCCGCTACGTCACCAGACAACAAACCACTCCATCCCCATCCATCCCTGACCATCTAAACAAGTACACAAGTAGCCCGAATGGAAACGCAACGCAAACGTAACGCGCCCAGTTACGCAACGTTCGCGTGCGACTTGTGAATGTGATAGCGGCATCTTGAGAACGGAAATATTTGCCTTCTACCGGAAATCGGAATTGTGACGCCAGCATGGATGGATCAGCGGATTTGATGTGCTTTCTTTATTCACAACTATATGTACCATACTAGAGGATACGGTATGCGACAAACGCTGAAGGACATCCCTATTCTTCGCCCCTATTCATAGTAATTGCCCTTTTCAAACTCAGACGCGTTTTGTCTGACAAAGAAACTACTATGAGCCGAAATGGCCATTCCGATCAAAATGTACTTTTCTAGAATTGTTTTTCGACGAAGAGTTCGAACATGCCCTTCCCAGCTGCCTAGAATCACTCTGCAAAAAGTTATAGACGTTTTTTTTCTCTTATTTTCGTACCTATTGTACCCTCTAAAAGCGCATTAATTTTACGAAAATCCGAAAACGGATCTCATAATCGTGTTCACGGACCAAACAACCCATAAGCAAAGTTCGGGTGGAAGCGCATTTTTCGAACTATTTGCAGACTGATAGCTAGCTTTCTGGACTTTTACGGATTTTCGGTTCACCGTTCAATTATCTCAATTGCGGGGTACGAGAAAGCGTTGAAGAAAAAAGATAATCCATATTTGCCTTAATACTTGCCCTGGGGGGTTATTTGGAAGTGCTGGTCACGATTCTGAGGTTTATTTGTCGTTTTTCCAAAGTTTTCGACTGAAATTGTTCAAAGCTTCCCAACGGCAGGAAAATTTGACGGCAAAATCGACTTTTGACGATTTCCGGAATGTGACGACAGGTGTGGCTCAAATCGTTCCCCTAGCAGTTGTTTGGAGTGCAGAACACGAATCTGATGTCAGTTTATCGATTTTTGACAGCTTACGGTAGATTACGGTGGGTATACGGTAAATTGGTCAAAGTCTCCGATTTGTCTCAAACTGTCTATGTGGGGGTTATTTGAAGTGCTGAATACGAATTCGATGTCTATTTGTCGGTTTTCGAATTATTAAGGTAGGTTTTGCCTCCTAAAAGATATGCTACCTACCGTAACCTACAGTAAACCTTAAAATTTCGACAAGCGAACCCGAGATTTGTGTTCGGCACCCCATATTACCCCTACACGCATGTTTTTAGCCAAATTCGGAAAAAAACATTCTAAAACACCCTAAAAATTCTCTGGGGGAGGGAGATACCCTTACCTTGCCGCGAAGCTTTAAGAACGGTCATAACTTCTTTCAGAACGAGTCTAGGCAGATGCAATGAGCACATTCGAACTTTACGTCCGAAAATGGTTCTAAACAAGTGCATTTCATTTGGAATGGTTAGCGTGACTTATAGTAGTTCCTTATGAGAAGTTTTTCTGACAGGGGAAGGTCACCTACAAGGGAACTACTAATATCCAAAGTGGCCATTTAAATGTACGTTTCTAGAGCCATTTTCGGATTCAAAATCTGAGTATGCCCTACAATAGCTTTAAACGAAGTTATAGACGTTTTCGCCTTGAATTCCGCACCTTTTGTACTATTTAAAACGAGCAGTAATGTTCCGACAATCCGGTTACGGGCCTCATAATTCTGTTCAGCGCCCAGAATAACCCCCCCCCCTGGGTGGGGCTGTGGTGAAAGCACATTTTCCGAACTTTCGACAGTGAGATAGGCGTTAGCGTTAACCAAGTAACAGCGTAACAGTAACATGATTGAGCGTTTACTCCTACTAATTAAAGGCTTCTGGAAGTGTTCAAGATATTTTTTCCACATTTGACTTAAATTTACCCCCGGGTTTTTTTCCTGTGCTGATCACGAATCTGAGGTCTATCTGTCGATTTTGCAAGTTTTCGACTTAAAGGTAGTGTTCACGATGAAAATTGTTTTCCTGTTTTCCCGCCTATCTTGAAAACGGCCCCACGCTGATTCCAATGATGTCTCTGAAATCGTACAAGACCTTCTGGGGATGGAGTTATGGCCCCACAAAAATTGAGCTAGGGAAAATGGTGGACGAGTTGTCCGAGGCTTGTAACTTGCGTCTTTTGCAGCCGATCTATGCGAGCTGACCTGAGTAAAGAGATAAGTTGAGAATGAAGGGAAGAACGGGGCTAATGACTGGAACTAATCGCTCATCTCACGATCTCGAGCATTCTTTTGTTTACGTCGGTGGGCGTGTGATGCGCTTTTGAGGTTTGCCTTGCGCTCGAAATGGCAACTTCAGGCTCTTTTGGAGCTTTTCCTGGCTCGTTTTCATGCGTTCTTTCGACGTCAACGATACATTGCGCCCCTCCACTACCCATTCCTAGTGGAGACAGAAACACATTTTTTGTCGTGAACACTGCCTTTAAAGACACAGTCCAAGCTCAGGGACGAAATTTGATATTTCCACATAATTGTGAAGTCGACCCACCCTATATAGCACCTGCCAAGTGCGAGCTTTAAATTCTTCCGAATAGGCGAGATATAGGAGGAAGCCACCCTGGGGCGTCCACATCCGGAAGCCACTTTGGCACGCCGCTTTTACGATCTTTTGAGTTGAAAAGTGGCGGGATGCGCTGAGGCTTCCGATTAATTCCTGCGTTCTCTCCTTCATTGTCAACCTCTCTCTTTATTGAGGTAAGCTTGCATACATCGATTGCGAATAACGGAAGTTACAAGCCTTGGAGAACTCGTCCGCCATGCTTCTGTAGCTCAATTTTGGAGGGGCCATAACTCCGTTCCCAGAAGGTCGTGTGGGATTTCAGAGACATCGTTGGAATCAGCATGGGACCGCTTTCAAGATTGGCTCAAAATCAGAAAAACGACTTTAATCGTGGACACTGCCTTTAACTAAAGTAATTTCAAAAATAGAAAACTGATTCTAAGGTTGGACCTTTGTGCCTTTAAAGGCAGTGTTCACGATGAAAATCATTTTTCTGTTTTTCCGCCTATCTTGAAAAGGGCCCCTTGCTGATTCCAATGATGGCTCTGAAGTCGCACAAGACCTTCTGGGAACGGAGTTATCGTCCCTCAAATGTTGAGCTGAGGAAACATGGTGGACGAGTTGTCCGAGGCTTGTAACTTCCGTCTTTTGCAGCCGATCTATGCGAGCTGACCTGCATCGCTCATCTCACGATCTCGAGCATTCATTTGTTCACGTCGGTGGGCGTGTGTTGCCCTTTTGGGATTTGCCTTGCGCTCGAAGTGGCAACTTCGGGCTCTTTTGGAGCGTTTCCTGGCTCGTTTTCATGCGTTCTTTCGACGTCAACGTTACAGTGTGCTCCTTTTCTTTCCCATTCCCAGTGGAAACTGTACCACATTTTTTATCGTGAACACTGCCTTTAGGCCCTAGTTATACACCGGCGGGACGCTGCGGAAATAGCAAGACAACTATCACTTATATGCGCCCTAACTGTGCTCAGGCATGCCAAAAGGAACAGTAGTCGCAGAAAAACGCGCCGGAATGCCGCACAGAGCAGTTATACACGCCGCGGCACCGTATACTGTATCCTTGCGGGACCTGCCCTGTTGGAAATTTGCCAATTTCCATCAGCTGATTATTTTTCAGATTTTAAATAGTTAAAACATCACCAAAACGACATAACGAGCACTGTAATGACGAGAGGAATTGATTATTAGTGACATTCTGCAAGTAAAAAGTGTCAGAAGCCAAAAAACCGATAAAATACCATTGAAACGCCGGGAAATTTTTTGTCTGCAGTATTGCGTCAAAGACGGCAAAGACGCAACTTTGCAGACGAGTCCCTAATTCACGCGGCAAGCGGCGGCAATCTCATCGCGAGACGTTTTCATTCCGCTGGTGTATAACTAGGGCCTTAAGTCGTTCGAAAATTCCCGCTGGGGGAAATTTGAGAGCAAAGCGCGCATTTCAACGATTTCCGGAATGCTACGATAGATGTGGCTCAAATTGTTTTTCTGAGGGTTGTTTGGGGTGTTTAACACGAGATTGAGGTCAATTTATCGTATTTTGACACCTTACAGAAGATTACGGTGGGTTTACAGCACTTCGGACGAAGACTCAGAATTGACTCACAATGGCTATGCGGGGGTTGTTCGGAGTGCTCAATACCAATTTGATGTCCGTTGATCAATGTTTTGAATTTTTAGACTACCATTTTCCCGCCAGATTAATTGCTTGGCACCTAGCGTAACGTACAAAGAACCTCGGAAAATCGGCAAGCGGATTCGTGTTTGGCGGCCTAGTTAACCCCTTCATTCAAGTTTTGAGCCCAATCCAACTTTTTTCGCCTCGAAACAGCTAGAAAATCGTGTGAAAATTCTTTCAGAGTGATTCTAGTCAGATGCGAGGGGCATATTCGGACTCAAATTTTAAAAAAATGGTTCTAGAAAGAAGGGAGAAATCGAATCATAGTCATTTACGATTGCAGGTGACGATATTCAATCACAAACATTACTGAATCGCATTCGAGTTGAATCCGGAATTTTCACGAAAATTAGAATTTTTCGTTCTGAAAAATGTAATGGCGAAAAAAAGTCGGCTCAAAATGCACTTTTCGTGTTTCGCAGAAAGTGGATAGTCTTCAGGAGAGCGAATAATCGAGCCGACAAAAAAACAAATGAAATCGAATAGTTGCTGAAATTTCATGTTCAAGAAAGCATCAGTTCTAGGAGCTGTTCACCAAGTTGAAGCCCAGCTTGCTCGGACGAGTTCGGGCGAAGGAAGCATCGGAGCGGTCGGTCATGGCAAAATATAACAAAAGCAGGTTTTGACATGATAAGCCCGATAAGCATCACTTCGACCCACTCAAAATGAGGGAGCTAGGCTATGCCTACGACTTACGGACAAGTTGTCTGAAAGCCTGGTGCAACTTACTGTGTTTTCCCTGCGAGTAAGTTGTTGTAACACCATTTCATGTTACAAGGAGATTTTTATCTTGCACGCAACTTGAAATGCCGAATGAGACAAGTTACTAGCAAGGAAAAACCTAAAGTATTAACTAGTAAGAAGCCTACTCTCAATAAACCGTCTGAAATTCGAACAGGTTTAAACTTGACGAGAATTTGAACAGACAGACCACTCTTGGCCGGCCAGAAAGACAGTATGTCACAAAGGATGCTACTCAAGTAGGAATACATGCAGAAGTTCGGACAAGGAGGTGCAATTATATAAACTGACCATTTTGAGTCAACAATTTGAAGTGGCACTATGGCGTAAGCTGACCTTGCCACCGCCATCACGTGAGCATAATTGTGACGAAAAGAAAACTTGCAACTCGCCAGAAATCATTGTAGGTCTACGGTAAGCATACAGTAATTAATAACAAGTTCTACTTAGGACAAACAAAAGGACAAGAACACAGTATATGTATTTTGAACGGCCTGACATCGCCTTGCCACATGTTCTAAGGCACACACAAATCGGTCTTAAGGAGGTTAGATAACCGGCTTAAGATAAGGTGAGTGGTGAGTAGTTTTGGGGAAATGGAGCGAAAAATTCAAAAATGACCAGATCGGCGGAACTGACACAATGAATAGGCTGCGCGATTGAGTGGCGTCATTTGAAGGGCTGGCGTCGCGGTGATTGACAGATGTTCTGAAGGCACTCACTCGCCAGTTATTATGGTCCCAACACATCATTAACGACATGTAGACGAGAAAACGATTCAGGTTCAATTGGAAATCGATTTTCTTCAAAGTTTGTCAAAAAACACCCAAAAAATATTTAGGGATACTGACAAAATGCACATATCGAAAAATTTCATCTTCAAAACACAGAAACACATAAAAATAATTTTTCTGTTTTTTTTTTGCCCATCTGACAGAGAATCTTCCGCTGATCACCGCAGTACTCTTCAAATCTCTCAGGACTAACTGCAAGCAGAGTTATGACCCCTCAAAGATGGGCACAAAAGTTTGGGCTGGAAAGTTTGTTGGACAAGTCAGCTCAGCCCATACCCTTCGCTATTCTCATATCGGTGAGCGCAAGCGGGAAAGAATGAAAAACAGAGAGTCAGACTGAGAAGGAAGGCGAAATCGAGAATTTCCACTAAAACTGATCGTGTGCATGTTGAGCAGAAAACTCGTCCGAAGAGGTGTGACTCTTGGTTTCCTTCTGTCTTTTGCCTATTCAAAGGAATTAGGGTCTCACACTTGGCAGGTGATGAAAGGGAGGAGTTTACTTCACATTTATGCGGATGAAAACCTTAGAGCTCATGTCTGAGGGTGTTCATTTTGTTTTTTTTAACAATTTTCAACGCTGTTTTCTCCTTTTTTCCCGAAGTTTGAAGTTAAAATAGCAGATTATTGATGAGAGGGAGGTGATGTCAGGGTTTTTTCGGACGCCCCCTCCGGGAAAACGTCAAACTTCCAGGTAAACAGTAGACTAAAAACTGAACTAAAAACAAATTAAAAAACAAACAAACTAAAAACTAAAAACAATATTAATCAAATAATTAGGGTATTCCAATATTCGATCAGGGGCTATTATATTATTGATCGAAAATTCAAAAAATTACCTTTAAACCAGGATGAACTTTCGTATATTCAACCGAATCGGATAGAAGGCAAGTTTTCGACTTTAATGTTCAACCGTAATTGTTGATGGACCTGATTCCATTCTACTCCTTTAGTCGACTTTTCAGAGAAAGAATTATTGTGCTTCTCTGGGCCAAATTCCTGTCCACAATTGCGTCTCGACACGCTTTGCGGCCGCACGCTTCTGAGTCAGAAGAGTTTCCAGCGCCGCAGCCGCCGATCTGTTGACTCTAGGTGGGTTTTGAAAACTGGAAACTAAGGAAAATTGGAGAAAATTGTATAAAAAAGCCACACAGAGTCGGCTTTGGCGCTGAAAACCAGAATGACTCGAGCGCGTGCGGCTGCAAAGCGTGTCGAGACGCAGTTGCGGACCGGAATTTGGCCCAGATAAGCACAGTACAGACGTTTTCAAACATCATCCGACAAAAAAATCTGAGATCCGGGTGATTTTTGAGCGAACTGAAAAACTATTCGAGACGAGTACAGCGATATTCAGGAAACAATTTTTGAATAGAATTTGCTAAAAAATCATTCAAATCGAATGTAATCCACTCAAAATTGAAACACTAAACAACGGATATATCGTGGGAATAAATCTTCAATTTTTAACTAAACACGATTTGTACAAGAAAAAAAAACTTTCCAGATAATAATAATTTTTTTTTGTTCAATTACGAGTAAAAATGAGAAATTCGGCTAAGAATAAACGCAATCCAGGTAATACATGTGTGGAAGATTTCATGAATTCCAAACCAAACTGACTATGACGATTAACCGAATCGGAGAAAAATTGTAACCATTTCCAAAAAAAAATTGAAAAAATCCGCAGGCCAAAAAACTTATAACAGAAAATACAAGGGCATGGATACAAAACAGCGGAAAAGAAATTGACTAGAAAATAGGTTAGGTGATTTTTCTCGTAAGGAACCCAGATTTTTTTTTGAAAAACCAAATAATTTTTCATGAAAACGTTCAAATACACAAAAAAAAATCAAAAATGCTCAAACGAAAAAAAAAGAACCAAAACGACTTCCAATTCCAAACTGAGCATGTGATTCCGTCGTTATAACAACTTTCTTTTCTTGAAGTAATAATTTGACAATTTAAATAGCAAATATAAAAAATTTACCAGTGAAAATGTTTAATTCCATATTAAAATAAATGGAATTCGGGCAGTAAATATCTAGGAGTAGTCATGGATTCCCAATAGTTATTAGATATAATCAGAGCACATTTAAAAAAAAACCTAAAAATTTTTAAAGTGCAAGAAACACTTTCAACAGAAAATATAATACAAAGACATGGACAAGAAGTCGGGCTAAAATATCCGAGAAAAAAATAGGGTGAATTTTCATGTCTAAAACCGATACTTTGAAATTTTAAGGAATGGGAAAAACCATGACATTTGCTAACAAGGAAACCACAATAAGTCATAGTGACCATTCCAAATGAAATGTACTTTCCTAGAACCATTTTTGGACGAAAAGTCCGAATATGCCCATCGCAGCTGCCTAGACCCACTCTGAAAAAAGTTATGAGCGTTTTTTCTGTGATTTTCGTACCTATTGTACCCTCCAAAAAGCGCATTATTTTTACGCAATTCCGGAAACGGACCGGATAATCGTGTTCAGCGCCCAAAACTACCCCACTAAGCGAAGTTTGGGTGAAGGAACATTTTCCAAACTTTGCGCAGACTAACAGCGTTTTGGACTTGTACGGATTTTCGCTTGGGCGTTTATTTTTACCAATTAGAGAGAGGGCTCTCGAAGCGTTTCAGAAAAGTTTTCCAGATTCGACTAAAAATTCGTTCTGGGGGGTTATTTGGGGTGCTGATCACGAATCTGAGGTTCATTTGTCGTTTTTCCGAAGTTTTCGACTATAATTGTTCAAAGCTTCCCACTGGCAGAGAAAATTGACGGCAAAATCAACTTTTGATGATTTCCGGAATGTGACGACAGATGTAGCTCAAATCGTTCCTGTGGGGGTTATCTGGAGTGCTGAACACGACTCTTATGTCAGTTTATCGATTTTTGTCAGCTTACGGTAGATTACGGTGGGTATACGGTAGTTTGGTCGAAGTCTCAGATTTGTCTCAAAGTCCCTATGTGGGGGTTATTTGGGTTGCTAAATACGAATTCGATGTCCATTTGTCGATTGTCGGAATATTTACGTAGGTTTTGCCCTCTAAATGGCATGTTATCTACCGTAACCTACAGTAAACCTTAAAATTTTGACAAGCGAACCCCAGATTCCTGTTTAGCACCTCAGATTTTCCCTACGTACATGTTTTTAGCGAAATCCGGAGGAAAATTTAAAAACATCCTGGACATTCCATGGGGGCTTGAATTTGGCCTTACCTTGCCGCAAGGCTTTAGAAAACGCTCATAACTTTTTTCAGAGTGGGTCTAGGCAGCTGCGATGGGCATATTCGGACTTTTCTTCCAAAAATGGTTCTAGAAAAGTTCATTTCATTTGGAATTGTCACTATGACTTATTGTGGTTCCCTTGTAAGATCAACTGCCGAAAGCCATGAGAGATGGATAACTGGGACACTCAGGCACGATTTGGGACAGATTTCAGGGCATCGGATCCCTCTTGTAGAAATTTATGAAAGCCTCGGAAAATTCCAGGACAGGTTTGAAAAAAGTTTTTTTTGCCCAGTTCAATAATTTAACCATCTAGCCGGACAAATATGCGTTTATATTTCACTATATTTATAAGAAGAAAAAATATGGAGTTAATAGAGCAAGAGAAATACAGGTAAAAAAATGAAAAAATCTAAAAAAAATGACAACAGTTTGCAAGCCAACCAAGTGACGCCGTTTGACAAGACGGAGGAAAACGAGTTCAGCGTTTGAATTAATCGTCCGCTTCCACGGATGGACCAGCCGTAAACCGGGGTTTTGGGTTTAGGTGCGAAAACGGGCTACGGACGGGCAAGGGGGGGGGGGGTTCGCGCTCGGTGAGACGATTCAAAACACCCACACACCGATTTGGCGTGTACGTTGATGGTGGCTGGCCAGAGGTCAGCGATGGAGTAGGCGAACGGCAGAGGGTGCGGACAGAATCAGGGTGGCCCAGCCATGCCATTGGGAGGATGAGAGGGAGGAGGACACGGACCATGACGGGGTGGCTGCCGCCTCTCCACACCATGATATTCAAAGCGAACACTCGGTCACGGCGACTGGATTAGCGGTTGCTTGTATTCAAATATGAGAGGGGAAGGGATTGACCTTTCAGGTTTTCAAAGGTTTTCTCTAGATTTCAAATATGCACACATGTAGCAGATGCTTTACATGTAGTGTAAATAAATTATACTAATACGTATGTAAAACTCATATGTATAGGAATATACAACAAATATGGACAATGACATAATTGCCAATTTTATAATTATATTAGACCACATCTTCAGATTACTCTTGGTAGGTTAATCAAAAGAGGAAATGTATGAAGGAGAAGTTGACAAAACTCGTTTCGCCCCTTGCCTCACAAGGGCATTGTACTTAGCGCGGGTATTGTACGTCGGGTAGAGGGAATCAAAAAAAAAAAACCATCGTCGACTGTTCTTATAGTGAATTAGACCTCATGCTATTCGAATCTGAACGTTATCAGTGAGTTGGATTGAGAAAGAAGTGTTCATGATGAAAACTGCCTTCAATTTTTATTTCACAGGACGTCGAAAAGTCCGTAACGCAACAGTAATATCGAAAAAAAGCCGCTGAAAACGAGCACTGAAGAGCATCGAATGCCCAAGACTTGAATGTGGCATGCACGTCCCACCTTTTTCTTCGGCGGCTATTGTGAAAAGGGGCGGGCCGGGCATAGCACAGTCGAGTTTTGGGGCGATTAAGGCTATTTATTGCTTGCTTTTAGGCGCTTTCTTTTCGACATTGCTCTTGCAATGATCCTGTGATCTTCCCTTTTCCGATGAGACTCAAAGTCTGTAGTTTTTCTAAGATCTTTCAAATAAGTAGAGCATTTTGAGAATTCTGTGATTAGGTTTTTAAATTGATTCCTTGCCTATGATAAGTTTTGCTGATCCCATTAAAGGTTCGGTATAGTCTTGAATGTCCCCCTAAATGTTAGAAATCCTCCTAGTGTCTTCTCAGAGCTCCTAGATCCCTAGAGATCAACTCAGTGCTTCAGGACTTCTCGAAATCCTTGGAGCCCTTCCAGGTGTCTGAGGTTAACCCATGCAGGTAAAGAAGAAGTTCACTCAGAGTCCTTAAGGAAACTTTCGAATCTCAGCAGTTTTTTAGAATTTATTTTTGCATAAACATACAGCGTATCTTCCAGAAAGTACGCCGGGTGGTAGATCGCATTGCGCGATTGAAGCAGATCACAAGTGAATTTTTCCCTAGTCTCGCCAACGACTTCTTAGTGTTCCTTTTGATGATTTATAGCCTCGGACTGAACTATGAACGAAGAAACCCAAAAAATAACGAAAAAGTCGTTGGCGAAACTATTAAAACTTGCTTGTGATTTATTTATTTAGGTACGCTGTATAAGACACACGCTTAAAAAGAAAAAAAATCTGCTTCAGCCGCGCCGCGCGGTCACCCGGACGGCCTACTCTATAAAGGATAGGCTTTACAATTCTCGAGAACATCCGGAAATAGCTTACACTTGAAAAGACACGCGAAACTCCGAAAAAGTCCGACGGAGACATTGAAACCTTAGAATTTTATCTGTGCTTATTGAGATTAGTCCAGTCTAGCCTCAAGCGATTCTTGGCCCCGAGTCGCCCTGAACAGCAATCGGAGCCGTCTGATAGTTCTGTTCGTTCTCTCAATCTCCAAGCCACTGCTGCATATGTTCGGGCAAACAATAAGAGCCCGGAAAGCATCAGCAGTAGCCACAAAAGCAACAGTGGTAGCCCTAACAGCAACAGAAGCCGACTAGCAGATTGGGTCAAAGAGCCGAATATTCAGGCAGCTCATGACCGAGAATCATCTGAGTGCGTTCAGAACATTTTGGTTTGACAGAAGAAAGGCTAGTGTGCAGAAAGATTTTCCATAAATATACCAAGTTTCCAAGAAAAAAATGTTTTTCAAAAACACATCGGGATCCCAGAAGCCTAGCCACGCTTTTCTGTGTTTCTGTCGCCCTTGCTCCATGAATTTGCAATCATCGCCTCGCGTACATTCGGCGTGTAGCACGGTCGAAGCACGGTCGGATCAGTACAGCGAAATGAAAGAAGACATGACAACGCCCACACTACATGCCGCGCGAACTCTCGCGTAGCGTCGCATTTACCGTGCAAATGCTCTTGTAGGTTCTATAGACCTTTGCCGTTCTTGGTAATAGTTCCTGTACAGAAAAATACTCGAGTTTATACAAAACACTTTTTCAAAACAAAGAGTTGTAGGTAAAAACAAAAAATTGGTATCAAAATGCACAAGGACAATTTCGGACACTTTCGCCTTGAAATGTGGCTCTGGTTCAGGGTAACTGCTTCGACATCGAATGCTATAGCGCGGTTAAGGCCTCGTTTATACTTCACCGCTGAGTCGCGCGGCGAAGTGCAGTCCCATAATATTGATCGCACCGCGCTGCGTGATCAATATTACAGCAATGCATTGTCCCGCTCCGCGGCGGAAGTATAAACGACCCCTTACAGAAATGCACTGCGTCGCGCCACTCGGTAACCAGAGTTTAAACGACGCCTAAGCGCCGCACGATACGATGTCGCACTTAAGCTGTCCTTACTTTTCGTGCAGTTCAAGCAGCAGTTCTCAGAAAAATGATAACAAGTTACTTGTAACATATCTGAGCCGATGTAAGTTACTTGCGACTTATCTCAGATTATTTAAGTTACATTTAGCATATCGGCGGGACCCGCGAGCGGTGCGTTTCCGATATGTTACATGTATCTTAAATGACCTGAGATGCGTCGCATGTAACTTACATCGGCTAAGATATGTTACAAGTAACTTGTTTTCGATTTCTGAGAGGACCTTTGTGCACTGCGTTTCCGATATCTCACAAGTAACTTAAATGGCACGATATAAGTCGCAAATAACTTAAATCGGCTGAGAAGATATTTCCAAGGGTGATGTACGACGCACTTGCGCGGTCAGCCATATGACTGGCGTTGCTGTTGGTTCAATTACCCAAGGTTTAGGTATTTGACTCCACACCAGCAGGGAACGCCGCTCACAGCATTTTTTTGCGCAGTGCGTGGTCTGGAACACGCCCTCTGCGTCGCGTGTCGCCTGCGTCACGTGATCGCCACCCATAGTGAAAATATAATTGTAAGTTGCATGTAACATAAGTGTAACTTACATGCAACATAAATTTGAGTTACGTGTAATATAAATGTATGTTACATGTGATATAAATGTAAGTTACTTGAGACATTCAAGTAAGTTACATTTATATTACAAGTAACTTGTTTCGATTTTTCTGATTTGTCGCTTTGACAGTACAACGCTCTGTTTGCAACGTCTGGGTAGGCCTTCTAAACCAGTGTCGAGACTGATTGAGGTCCCTAAAATATATCGTGAAGAATTGTAGGAGTTCATTTAGTCGATGTGATATCTATAGAACGCAAATTTCGAGAAGCGAAGTTCTGTGGAATGACTACTTGACAGAACCAGCTGCTTCGGGCAAATAATCAGAAGCCAGAAGCCAATCTGTGCAAATTAGCGGCAATGTCCAGAAATGCTCTTAGCCTGATTATCTGTCTAGGGCCGGATGAGATGGAGCTGGTAACAGCTAATTATGGTAGATAGAAGAGTGCCGTGCTGGCCATCTGTATAGCATGCGGAACGCGGATTCAAAGTGCCATCCGAACACCCTCGCTCCTCAGTTTTTTTTTCGTCCCCGACTAAATGACTCAGTGCGAGCGTCTCGTTCCTCTGAAGGTCAGCCGGAACCGGTTTTTCCTCCTAAGTTTCGAGCGAAAAGCATCAAGAAAAAGCGCAGATTCAAGTAGCCAGAGAATTTGAATATAGTGTTGACATGACAGGGGTGTGATGTGTATGTAAACAATCGCTATGACTGGGTAATGGCCGGCAGGCGGAGCAGTCGCTGTGCACATAAAATCCGGTTGATTACCAGGATCTGACCCCTTCCGCTCATCCATAGCCGACATTTAATACTCGTTACATCCGACCGCCTGCAAGGTCTGCAAATTTCGTTTTAAGTCCTCCACGAAATCGCCCAGCTCTCGAGATATCAGAGGGAGCTACGGAAACTCTAGGAGCTTCCAACAACGTTTACAATTTTGCGGGGATTTCAAAGAGATTTCACGACCAACTTCGAGGATAGTTTTAGAGGTGAAGACGGAGTCCGACCTCGAAAACGATTTGTCGTTGTTCGATTCAACGTGTATAGAATTTCACGCTGATCGCAAAAGTGTCTCCCGAACCGCTCAGAACTCACTACCTCAGGCAAACCATCGCTCCGAGCGGTACCGGAGAGCTACTCGAGCGGCGCTGCCTCTCCGCTCCGAGCGAAAATTAGCCATCTACTCGGGCCATAGCAGCCGCTCTTCGGGCCACAGCAGTATCGCTCGGAGCGATCTTCGGTCCCAACTGGCACTGCGGTCTCTGTTCGGGCGATTTTCAAAAATTTCCTAATTGCTATTTTTCTTTATTTCCGCCTCTTCTGGAGAGGATTAAGCCTGTTAAGAGGATAAGGTACCTGTTACAGCCTGTGGGTCAGGATATTAATCCTGCCACAGGCCGAAACAAGGATACCGTCCCAGCATGGTCCGCAATGAGGAAGCCTTCCCCACCGCGGGCCATGGGGGATCCCCTCGGCCGCCAAAAATTGTCATCCTGAGAGTGATCCGAGGTCACCTCTCAAGAGTGGCCTCGAAAGGCCAACTATCCGTCAACACGAGGCGAGCCGCCTTTTATACCCGCAGGATTGGTTGTTCTTTGAGTGATAACCTGGCTCGCACGTTATCACTCGAAGAACAGCCAATCCCGCGTCTCTCTATCTCTGGCGATGGCACCGCTGTGGCCCCGAGAGCGACCGAGGGGCGAACTGGCACCAGACAGGGACCGCGGTGCCAGTTGGCCCCTCGGCCGCTGTCCGGGCGATGACGTCATAATTGGGAGGAGCCGGTCCCGCTCGGAGCGATGGTTTGCCTGAGCGAATGAAGGTACGACCCAGGGCTGTGCGGAAATCTTGTTCAAAATTTTCGGAAACGGAAACGGAAGAAAAATAGCCAAAAAACGCCGGAAACGGAAACGGAAGAGATCATAAAACTATGAGTTGTCTCACTCTCACGTTCAGTCGCTGCTCATTGGTTACAGTTCCACTTCGACAGCCTATGGTTTCAGTCAATAAATCAATAAATATTAAAACTACATAAAATCTCTATAAGGCCTTCTACGATTTCGGATCTTCGCCTTGGAATAAATCCGAAAAGGCAGTTTAAAATTTATTTAGTATATGTAGCGGCCCCTCCGAAACAGTGTACAGTCTGTCCCCCAGAAAGCATTCCAGGCTGTAGCAGGTGCAGATGAAGCGGACGCCCGCGTTGCGTGTTCAATGCCGATAGAAGTGAACCTCCAGGTTCTCACGGGCGACTTTCTAGATTTTCTGTTGAGCCTTTATTTTGAAGTCTATCAAAGCAAATACCGCAAGATCAAATTCAAGAAGTAGAAAAATTACTCAGTAACGACAGGAAAAATTACTATATTTCTTAAGATTCTAGAATTTTAGAAACCCGAACTTTGCTGAGGATCTAAGCTAGGCTTAGATATTTGATTGAACACCAGAGGTCGAAAGTGTTTTTCAGCCTCTCATGATACCTCCAAGCACCACTGCCTTGACCCACTACCATTACCCGTGCAGCACAATTTTCTTCCGTTTCCGGGCCTCAAAAGTCGGAAACGGAAACGGAACGGAAATGCCCAAAAAACACCGGAAATACGGAAACGGAATCGGAAACGGAACAGTTCCGCACAGCCCTGCTGCAGGGTCAAGCTCACGGTGGTCCGCGGACCACCGTGGGATCGATGGGGGGTCGTCATTTTTTGGGAAAACTTGAAATTTTCGGGAGGGGATCGTTATTTTTTTCGACCCATCTAAAATAACGTCTGTATCGCTGAAAAATCTAATCTTGAGGTGAAATTGTCTGTGGCCATGATTATTTACCATGTAATAGTAAACATTATCGATGGAACAAGAGCGGTTTGAAATGAAAAATGGAGTAAATCATCAAACGTGTACTAGCTCAACATTACCTCGTCTACAACATTTGGAATAGACATAACTTCGTGGTTTTCTAGCGGAATCCGATGGAAGCGGAGACTATTTTTATTGCGTCGGAATCTGTTTGACCACGACTGCAAACTTCGTGCAGAACTGGCAGTGGTAGCGTAGAAGGTTTCGCACGATGGCATCGCATTCTGTATGGTGCAGTACATTTGAGGTAAGGCGATTGAGTTCTTAATCGAATCTAGGCGTACTGTGCGTCGTCTGTATATTTGGGCCAAGCTCTGGTATTGAACTTGGCGTTTGTAGGCTTATACATTTCGAAGTTTTCGAAACTCGCTATTTCGCAAAGCATCCTCTCCAGCAGTATGTGACGACCCATAGCATAGGGGAAGTCCTCCTGCTTTCTGCGTTAGGGTCATCTCTTGGGGACATATACACTTGAATCTGATTGGTATAACTGGAGTAAAACTCTGTGATGTGGGTGCTAACCAGAGCAACAGATGTCCCTTCGTCATACACTTTACCCAAGGCTCGATGGCTAAGAGCATCGATGTCAAAGGTAATGTAATCGGTGTAACGATCAGCGTTGCCTTGGTCTCTTTGATGGAGTGTGACTCCACATCTCCTGTCTTTCTGGCTTCATCTTTCGGGACTTCGAAATTGAGAGCGTTTCATGGCTTTGCGACGTCGGTCCACTAAGGCCATTAAATGTCTTAGCGTCATAATACAGCAGGCACTCAGATCTTGGACCTCCAAAAGAGGTATAGTACTGAACGAGAAACACTTTCGTCACTTCTTCGTATCTTAAAGGCAGGGTTCGCGTTAAAAACGATTTTTGAGCTTTCTTCATGAGGTTGTAGATTTGGTCATCACAAAAGTAAAAATAAGTGAAAAAACCCGGAATTTTGTAGGAAAAACGCACAAAAACAAGGTATAACGGCTAATTACTGGTGTCGGCCGGCCTCCTAATTGACGATGTTTTCGTTAATGCTTGTTTATCCGCCTTTTATTTTGTTTTTAAAGTAGTCAGTAGTCTCCAGAAGTGCTCAGAAATTACTTTAGAAGCAAAATAAAAGTTAACAAAACAGGCTTTTATAGAAATCCCGATAATTGGAGGCGGGAGGACACCAAGCAATAACTTGTTCCTGATCGTTTTTTATTAAATTTTTTTACTTATTTTCACTTTTGTGATGCCCAGACCTACCTTTTTATGGGATTAGCACAACAACCGATTTTATCGCGAACCCTGCCTTTAAAGGCATCGTTTACGGTCGTTTTCGTTTTCGAGTTTTTCATATATAATGAGAGCTCTAGTACCCTATATAACAACTAAGTTGAAAAAACCACTGAAACCCCCTTTTTCAGACCGAAAATTCCTCATTCGACTTTTGAGAAAGGAAGAGTCGATCGTTGGAGAATGCTGTTTTGACCAACTATCTCACGATCAAATGAAGCTCATCTTTCGTTCAAGTATTTGGGGATAGGGAAAGGTTCATCGATGTGTGTAGAAAAGTCATTTTTCACGTAATCGTATAGTGAACTCCTTCAACTTCCCCTCAGTTAAACTGTATCAATTGTTGATCAGTTACTTATATGATGACTGACAGCCAATTGTGCCAGATGACTGTTGGAGTGCCGGCCTCTTTTGACCGAATTCGAGACACTCGACAACATATTTCTTCTCAACAAAGCGTTGATGACCCAACGAGTTTTCCCTACGTTTTTAAGTGGGCTCAGCCAATCGTTTAAACCCAAAAAATGGTGAGTGGTTTTCAGCGCGTACGATGCCTTTAACCCATTCACGACCACGCCTAATTTTGGGTGGCTGCACGTTCGGACCGCGTGCAATATTGCGTCACCGTATACAGTGTCCCACCGGTGGGCCACTTTTGCTCGAATGGCACGCCACCAAAAAATCGATTTTTGTTTTTTTGTTCAATGTACGACTGTTGAAGTCAAAATCATGATGCCAAAGTTTGAGCTTCCATAACTCTTTCCTTTCAGAAGGATGGCCTCCTAAAAGTTTGACTGTGTAGATAAGACCATCCACAAAATCACGTGAGTTCGTTGAATTACAGCGCTTTCAAACATTAATTATCGTAGATTACCATGATAGACATTCTTCTGTTCTTCAATTGACAGGGAATGCTTTCAGATTTTCACTAATTTTTGCGTTAGCTACCCCCTCGCTCTTGCGGTCTATCGCATTCCGACAGAAGTTGTTTTTGTAGCAAAAATTTTTAGCATTCTTTTTGGCACTTAGATGCAGAAAATGCTCCTCAATTTTCGTATTGACTAGGAATGCTGATGGAAATGACTTTTTTTATTTAGATCCTCGCCCATTTTTTTTCTCGGCCACCCCCTCACCTCTCCGGTTCGGCGCCTTCTAGCGTTAGATTTTTAAAAAAATCTTCTTGAGCGTTCGTTCCTTTCACATTTAAACGTAGAAAATAGTTCTATTATCACATATTGATTAGGAATGATTAGTTTAATGACCGTTTTTCAAATTTTCGCTCGTTTTCTGCTCTGGCACGTCCCCTTTTTTTCTTGTCCGCACCTCTCCAAGGTAGTTTTCACCGAAGTTGGAGCCCCGTCCTACGATGGTACACCAACCATAACCAAGCAGGACTTCCAAAAATAGGCCAAAGGGTCTCTACATTGCTGATCTTTGCATGAAAAAGTTTCTGCGAACAAAATACGGGCGAAAGAAAAGCCGATTACCAATGCGGGAATGGTGCGCAATATCAGTAATCATATCTCTGTGATATTTATAAATTGTGTTATACGATTTGAGCACTCTTAGAAGTAAGGATTGTTTCTCGAGTAATGGGAAAAAGAAAAAATTCGCTATTAATTGCATGTAAAATGCGATCCATTCTCAAGTTTGCGGTTTTCGACTTCGCTGCATTCGAAGGGTCAGATATATTGTAGTGGTGAAGCTTCCAGCGGACCACGAAGTTCATAGTCGAGTCTAGACTAGGTTAATACAATGACCATAAATAGGTTTGGAAATTCCTTCATGCGGGGGAGAAATCGATTCTCGAAAAGAGTGTCTCACCGGTGGGACACGCGGTCCGAAGTGGTAGCCAACGCGTGTTCCACCGGTGGGACACGCGGTCGTGAATGGGTTAAAGGCATCGTACGCGCTGAAATCCACTTTCCATTTTTTATGCTCAATCCCTTGCTCGGGCCCCTGTGAGAACGCACAACGAGCTTGGCTGATCAAAAACGTACCATTGTGAGCATAGAGGAAGTGGAAAGTGAGGAATTCCGTCAAAAGGGGCCAGCCCTTCCGTCAGTCATTTGGCACGCACTTTCGCAATCTTTGGGCACAACGTCGTGTCGCTAAGTACAGGGCATGCAACTGTAAGCTGACGCACCGTCGGACGAAAGTGGCATTATCGACTGGAAAATTCTCGTCACACAACGAGCGAGGACGATGTGCAGATTGGCGTCCTCGGTGAATTGCTTCCAACGCTGCGCCAATGAACGAATTGTAGAACTGTTCCTTGCGCCCTCCGCGTAACTATCCCGAGTCGATGCCGGCGCGAACTTCAAATGATTTTCAGAAGTTTTTACAAAACGTTTTTTCTTGAAAAGTTAACGTTTTTGAGCGGGCTTTTCGCTACCTTTAGTCACTATAGGAGGCTAACAACACAAAAACGCTCAAAAACGAAACATGGTTTTCAGCGCATACGATGCCTTTAAGTTCAAGGGATTCTTCATTTTCGAAACGTTATTGTCTCTCAATAATCTTTCTGCAACATTTGCTATTTTGCCGCCGTTGTGTCCCATTATGTGGTCGAAATAGCGCCAGCGAGACACATATTATACTATGAGACCTTCTTCTTATTGTAGTTCCTCTGCTGAGCCAATAGAATACTACAGTTTGTACTAGAACGCTTACCCCGTTGGAAGCATCAAAATCCAGCCAAAGTGACCGTATGCGAACGATCATTCTGGACGAGTTTGTATTTGGGGGCGGGGTTGACGAAGCTTATGGGAAGGGCTGACGTAATTTTTCGACATGCATTGCTCAAATTCGTAGTTTTAACTCGTTTTTGACGCTTCTATAGGCTCAAGCCTTCTACTAGGGGCCATACGACTCAAGTATCAGAGGAGAAAAAATTTCCCGAAAAATAACACACGAACGCCATTTCTCGCTCCTAAACTTTAGGAAGATAGCACACAACATCTTCTTCATCATTTATTAACTTAGCACTCAAAGATTCGAAACAAGTTCAAAATCGTGCAAGCCGAAAGGAAGCGAGTCTGGAAATTTCGGAATGTCAGTTAAAAAAAAAGTACTCGGAACGAGGGTACCAATCGACTGGAAATGTTCCAAAAATCATTTATAGATAGGTGAAAAAATAAATTTTTTTCAGAAACTGAACTTCACTTCCCCCCCTCCGGACAAAAGAAAAATCGGTCCAAAAATCGAAAAAGGGTCGTCTGTATACATGACCTAGTGATATAGTGGAAACTGTACGAAGATGTTAGAAAACGTTAACGTCCGGAGATGAACTCATGAAATCGATTTTGAGCCGAGTTATGGCCGGTCAAATGTGCGGTGGTCCCACGGTGGTCCGAAAGCTCCACCGGACCACCGTATCCAAAACGGAGGGCGAAGATTTTTCCGGCTTCTGAAGTGTTTTTCAACTTTCCATCCAGCTGAAGTTTTGCAATATCGGCAGCGCATGGAACGCTATTCATCCCCTTTGGAATGGTGAGGGTCCAAAAATTGAAAAAAAAAACCTCCAAAATGAAACGAGTCAGTGAAGTCTACAAATTTTTTCCGGGGTCGTTGTTCAGGACGACCCGGACCACCGCTGTGCCTTAGCCTGCCTCCCTGTTCGGAACGATGTCTGCGAATAACGAGAAGAAAAAAAGGCAGAGACAACTCATCCGCGAAATTCTCACCGTTCAACATCAAAATCTTTGAGGGGTCGTACCAGGGCTGTGCGGAACTGTTCCGTTTCCGATTCCGTTTCCGTATTTCCGGTGTTTTTTGGGCATTTCCGTTCCGTTTCCGTTTCCGACTTTTGAGGCCCGGAAACGGAAGAAAATTGTGCTGCACGGGTAATGGTAGTGGGTCAAGGCAGTGGTGCTTGGAGGTATCATGAGAGGCTGAAAAACACTTTCGACCTCTGGTGTTCAATCAAATATCTAAGCCTAGCTTAGATCCTCAGCAAAGTTCGGGTTTCTAAAATTCTAGAATCTTAAGAAATATAGTAATTTTTCCTGTCGTTACTGAGTAATTTTTCTACTTCTTGAATTTGATCTTGCGGTATTTGCTTTGATAGACTTCAAAATAAAGGCTCAACAGAAAATCTAGAAAGTCGCCCGTGAGAACCTGTAGGTTCACTTCTATCGGCATTGAACACGCAACGCGGGCGTCCGCTTCATCTGCACCTGCTACAGCCTGGAATGCTTTCTGGGGGACAGACTGTACACTGTTTCGGAGGGGCCGCTACATATACTAAATAAATTTTAAACTGCCTTTTCGGATTTATTCCAAGGCGAAGATCCGAAATCGTAGAAGGCCTTATAGAGATTTTATGTAGTTTTAATATTTATTGATTTATTGACTGAAACCATAGGCTGTCGAAGTGGAACTGTAACCAATGAGCAGCGACTGAACGTGAGAGTGAGACAACTCATAGTTTTATGATCTCTTCCGTTTCCGTTTCCGGCGTTTTTTGGCTATTTTTCTTCCGTTTCCGTTTCCGAAAATTTTGAACAAGATTTCCGCACAGCCCTGCCCTGCAGGGAGGGGCGAAAACGTCCGAAAACGAAAAACAAATTTTCTACGGTTACAAAACTTGTAGAATGCTATGCTGCGAGAGCTCACTTCTTTTCTTCTTTCGATCTACCGGTTTTTCGTTCTTTTTTTCTGAGAAAAATATTACAGAAAAAAAAACCGAAAAATTCTCAAAAAGCCTCTGATGTCCAGTTGGCCTATCTTCACCGAAAAATTTGTTCTCAGAGCAAGAATTCTCCTTTCCACGTTTTCGTTCGTTTCCTAAAAATTTTCGCACATCCCTGGTTCTGAAGCGGGCTACAATATATGCCCAGACAGAAAGCAAATGGGAGATTATATTTGCATTTTGAATAAAATCGATCGCTCGCTCTTCCATATTGAAATCGGAAACTTGTAGGTGAGCGTGTCCCATTTTTCCTAGTTTGGTGGCGTGGTTGACTGTCCCATCGCCTTTTCTCGCTCATTTTAGCGATTTGAGATTTCGTGCTCGGTAGACTTGCTGTAAACGGCTGCCAGACGTAATATCAATCAGTTCCGCGATTTTTTTCCAAAGTGCTCTAGATGCACCAAAAATCCACGAATCTTCAAGAATGTTGCAGATAAATCTGCTTCCAACTTCACAATGGAAGGCATATCCCAAATCTTACAAAAAAAAATGCGGAGCTGAAGTTTTGTTTTGAAAATTTTCCAAGCTTTGCATGACAGCTCGTGACACCTTCTAGGGTTATGGACTAAACGGGGAACTACCGAGGCGATGTCGCGGAGATTTTCAGGGGGTAGGCACGACAGTCGACCTTCTGCAGAGGTAGAAAGGGATTGGAGGAAATCTTGGCTAGGTTTCCGCGGTTCCTTCCCCGATTTCGCCGGACCGAAGATCTCTGCAAGATTTATGCCTGGATTCTGCCCTACTTTTGGTGCCGGACTGAAGCCGAAGCGATATATTCCCGGCAGATTTGCTGTAGAATCAAGACACTGCCTGGATTCCGCCGAGATCTCAGTGCCTCGACCAGGCAGAAATACGACAATGCCGTGATTGTTCCGGGAATCTGCCGTGACTTTTGCCACAACGCACCAGGATTCGAACCATCGACTCTTACCAATCCATCGCTTCGTCTCGCTGTTTCCCCGGTATTTCCGCGGCGAATGCGCGGTAACCACTCCTCGATAGTTTCCTGGCAGATTCACTCAGGCGATTATCGGCCGCTAGCTGCCTGACAGTTTGGCTCGTTTTTCCAATCTGCGAGTCCTGTTGCTGTTCGGGCCACTGCTGATGCTTTCCGGGCCACTGCTGTTTCTGTCCGGGCTATTCCGGCTGGCGCGAACAGCAACAGCAGTAGCCCGGAGATTGGGAGAACGAGCCGAACTGTCAGGCGGCTCCGATTCCTATTCGGTGCGGCTCGAGGCCGAGAATCGCCTGAGTATGTCCTTTCCGCGGTAAAACAGTGAATGCGCGTAACTTCCACAGAATATTACTGACTGGCGGTATTTCCGCGTCAAACTCTTGGTAAAATTCAGGTTTGCAGTGAATTCTTGGTAGATTTAAAGCAATGTCCTACAAAGAATGTGCGATTTTTTTCCCGGAAAACTTCGAGGGCTACAAGGAAATCCGCTGACTTGAATGTTTCAATAGGTTTCTGGATAGATATATCTGAAAATTGATGGGAAAAGCCCAAAGCACGTTAGGATAGCGGGTTAACCAGAATTTTATACAGTTTTATGTTGAAGAGATTGCGAAGCTTTCGAGGTCAGCAAATGGAGTATGTAGCGAGAATATCCATGCTACATACATACTAGTAATGAGAATAGTGACTCCTTATTAAACCTATAACTGGAAAAGGTATAATCCCGAAACGGTCCGTCGCAGTAGTAGAAATACGTTCTACTTGAAAGCCCACCTCATAAGTACGAAACACCCAAAACGGATCCCATATTCGTATTCAGCGTTAAAAACTACCTCCCGTGCAAAGCTTCATTGATTTGCAGGACTTATAAGCGAGAAGTACTGTCGCTCTCCAAGCCAAATTGCAGTCCGCAATTACGGACTACGGCTGCGGCATCATGCGACACGTGACAATCGTGCGGGGGAAGGGTGAAGCTTGCCGGGACCAAGTGGTCCCAGCACGATTAACACGGGTCGCATGACGGAATAGCCGTAGTCTGCAAATGCGTACCGGAATTTAGACCAGAAAACGACAGTACGAAAGCGGTGAGCCCACAGCGGCGTGCGAGGACGTGCCTCCTCTACCGGAAGCAAGGAGCGTTCGGGGTGTAATGGTACAGAGGCTAGGGTCTCAGGCCTGCCATCAGGGTTCGATTCTTCTCCACGAGCAGATTTTTGCATTTTTTTGAACTTAGATTTAGCCTCGAATCACATTGTGACCCTTATTTGAAAATTGTGCAGCGCAGTATAACCTTGGGCTTTGGAGCCTCAATCAAAACACGGGGTTATGTTCCCAGCAAGGCTGTGTGCACATCCAATCAGGATATGGATCCTATTCATGCTGTGTTCGACTCGAAGCCTAACCATTTTCGTCACCAAAATACCCACAAACCTAGAAGTCCGAAGTGTATTGTGTACCACCACACCAAAACAAAATCTCATTGTTAACCACTATAATAACTGTTATAAATCACTCCTAACTAAAATCATGCAAACAAACACAAACATCACTATAATGATAAACTTTAACCAGTAGGAATAACAAGTTAAAATCTGAAAAAGGGTATAACCACTCGTTTTACAGTAGTCAGAAGTCAACACGACTAGACGATCTATATGTAGAGCATTGAAAGATTCAGTTGAGCAACGGCGACATCGCCTAACAAGGCAATATCGCTGAGCAGCAAGGGAGTGGAAACGGATGATAAACGGATGGACGGGGGAGTGAGGGAGAATGATTGATGAACGCATCTCCTAAGGCACCAGGATCACTTGAAAGGTTCGACGGCATTGAGTGAGCGAGCGTATACAAATTACATAGAAAATGTATCAATCAATAAATCAATAGTTAAAAACACCATGAATCTACCACTCTAGCTCAGATATATGTACTAGTATGAATGTACGAATGAAGTCAACTAGTCAACGAGCAATCACACTAAAACAGTAGTTAGGCTTCTGAAGGAGAAATGACGATTCCGAAAGGCCACAGATAAAGACTCTCAACACGTGGTTGATTAAATGCGTATCGATCGTGAGATGACGTCATCGGTGTCATAGTCATCTACTCCTGCAGCGCACGATCAAGAGCCGCCTGAATATTGGCGAACGCGTCACGACCCATGAAGTCTGGCTGACCAGACTCCCAAGCACGAAGTCTTTCCTCGTCAGTTGGAGAAGGCGTCTGAAACACTATCCGTTGAGCTGCAACTACTGATGCTCCCAGAAATTGGAGCGGACTAACAGTGCTTATTTATTAGTTTAGCGCTCATGTGAATGGTGCGCACCAAAGCGCTAACCATACAGATAAGCGCCGATCTCGCGCGCGGCTGACCGCACCATTCACATGTGTGCGTTGAACTCGCGCGCGGCTGAGCTGAGCGTCGGCCGCGCGCGAGTTTCAATACCCGCTCAACCGAGGACAAAAACCCGGACTGACCGCGATTTGCTTTTGCTGAGCGAATTTAGAACGCAGCTCAAATGTAAGTTGACGGTTAGAAGAAGGCTGACAAATAGCGTACAGTCTTCCATTGTGCGCACGCGGATCAGCGGCAGCTCGAACATATGCATGCGCGTAGTGACGACGAGCAAACAGAATTAGCGACCCGCGCGCAACCTAGTCATCACGCATAGAATGACTCAAATTTGACATTTCCCTGCTATATACTCAGCTTAGCGCCTTCATCACGCGGTCCTAACTCTGGTCCGCGTTTGCGCTGATTGCCATGCTGCAAGCTGGCATGTTGCGGCCAAATTTTTTCAGTACGCGATCTAAACGCAGTTCAGCGCAGTTTTGCCAGCAAGAACTTACTCAGGCAAACACACGCGCACAAAACAGCGCTCAAAGCTTTGCGCGTGCTGAAAACAATCCAGTCGCGCAATGCAGATCTAACCGCTAACAGACTTTTGCGCCGTGCGCGGTCAATCACAGCGATGCTCGCGGTTGCGCAACACAGTCCAGTTGAATCGCTCGCAGGCTGCATAGTCGGAGTGAAAAAACGCGAGCAGGAGCTCTCAAACCTGCGACGAGCGTAACAAATTGACTCACACGCGCAGCGGACCTACCGAGACGTTCAACGTTCAGCACATGCCAACTCGCGCTTGTTCGCTTTCAGCTTAAAAAGTGCGCTGTTCCAGCCCAATCCCTAAACCAGACTATAATGAGGCTGAACCGCGAGCCTTCTTTTCTGACTGCTTAGACCACATGCGATGCATAAATCTATTAGTTCTCTTCGCATCTTTGGATTGAAAAGGTTGTAGCGCGCGGGTCATTCTACGCGTCACTTTCTGCGCGCGCTCAGTTCGCATTGTGTGTGAGAGATGTCAACTACATATGTGCGCCCTTAAAGAGCAAAAAAGCACGGTCAATCGGAAAAAGGATCGGAGTTGGACCGGTTATCAGTACGCGGTCGTCCACTGGTGTGCGCTTGGACCGCCGCAACTTTTGCGGTCGAAGCGCAACTACGAGCGGACTCTAATATCTGACATACGAATTAGCTACCCAAGGTTCATAATTTATTCACTGTCAGAAACCTTGTGATCTTAGAAATTGGCTTCGTATTTGAAAATGCAAAAAGTAGAAGTTTTTAAACTGGGTAGAAAGCATTAAAAACTGCAAAAACATGCAAGTAAGGATATAAAAGGTATAGCTTCATTTGAGCAAATTAAGCATTAAAATGTGTTTTTTTTTCAAATTATCAGTTACTGAGAAACTCACTTTTGTAGGTTCCGCGGTTGGATAACATGCTTCACTCTGTAATTAGTTGATGGTTAGAGAAGAAACTTCAAACCGGTCACATTATAATTGGTAAAAAAATATTAAAATCGATATCATGCACTAAATTTACTCATTCCTGATAATCTCCAGGCAGAATCTCCCAACACCCACAGAAATGGCCTTTAGGAGAAACAGAAAGAGGCGGATTTTTCTTGGGAGATCCGGAAATGGGAAAACCGAGAGGGATCGAAGAATTGTAGTTCTGTAGCTAATCCCGAGTTTTTCTGCATCTTGAGGCGTTTCTCGGAACTCAAGAGGAAAAATAGCGAAAGTTGGAATTCGCTTATCCCTAGTGGGTAACCCTAATATCAGCATTAACCCGCTGAATCTTTTAGTTTCGAAGGAATATAATACTATTCATCTTCTGGTTGACAGGGGACGAGCACACACTGTCACATGACAAAAATCAATAGCCTCGTCCCGCAAGAACGGGGGCCGAATGCATCATTGGGCAGGGTTGGGGCAGGGGCAGGGCAGTCCGCGCCCTTGAAGAACTCTGCAAATCACAAAATCAATCGTGTCCCAGCTAGGAGGCTTGTGCAGCTAGAGCAGCGAAAAACACAGCAGGGGCACGATTGATTAGATGATGATCTACTGCCCTCGCACTGCGATCTTCAATGATGTCGACTGCCCTGCCCCCGCCCCAACCCGGCGTGTTGATGCATCCAGCCCCAGATGGTCAACATTCAGAAAAAGGAAAGGCCTGGAAACTGCCGTAGCCTCGCCAGAATTGTAGAGGTAAGCAAGCACCCGGAATCTGTACAACAGCCCCATCCAGTCTACGCTGCGTAAGACCGGGATCATACCTCCAGCGGCGAGCGAGGTGATGCCGTCTATCACCAATATCGCACGAAAATCGATATGCCTGATATGCACTGTCGCTATCGCTGGTCGCAGAAAGTCCGATCCCGGCCTAGAATCTCCAGCGGCAGTCGTCGGCACTAGAAGGCGCGAATGTGAAGGGTTCCCACGCCCAGACCGAGAACTACCACTGGAAGCCATACACCCTCTATCGGCAGCAAAAAAAAAATCGATAGAAAGCCAACTGATTCTGCCTCAAGATAATCAATGATTCATGCATATATACAGCTGGTGGTAGAATATTTGAAAACTACAAGGTTATACATAAGGCACTATTGCAGGAAAGATGGCCATATCTACAGTTGGCACGAACCGCATCGATACTTTGGGTTTCTTATCGTACGTTTGCGCAGACTCGGTACGCATATGTTATAACAGACGTGCACCGAGTTTGCGCCAACGCATAATAAGGAACGCAAAGTATCAGTGCGATCTCGCAAAGTACCGTGCTGACTGTAGATACTTCCCTAACCGTTAATAGATTCTATAAGGCATCGTCCGCGTGGAAAATCGTCTGGAGTAATGCATTTCAAAGTTGCGCTTTTTCGAAGTTGAAACATTCTGGAATAAACTCTGAAGAAGACCAAAGCAAAGCTTTTAATCGCTTCTCAGAAAGTTGGATAGATAGATCGTCGTGAGCGGTAACCTTCTCAAAGCGATACACGTATCGTAGTAAAGAGAACAGGCTGCACACTTAACTCGACTGGAAGATGCGTGAAATCTGGATCGATAGCGGCTTCTAGAGCGGACAGGGACGCAGAGGGACGCCACATCCGTGTATCGATCAATCAGTTTTCACGGTGCTTGCGATCAGGGGGTGTGCGGAAATTTCTGTTTTCTGTTTTCTGGCCGTTTTGGCCTTTCTGTTTCCTGACTACAAAACGTTTTTTAGCAGCCGGGATTCTGTGTTACCGTTACCCCATTCGCCGTGGAGCGCGTCATGATATCATCGAGCGCCAGCGTCGCACCTAAGTGGTAATTTAGACCGAGATCAGCCACGGGGAGTGTTTTTGTTTTGAAACTGAGGGTATTTATCATCTACATTGTATTCTTAGGTATTTATAGCGCATTTCAGTGTTTTCTTGCTTGTATCTCTTCACTTAAAAAGCTGTGTTCTTTTGAATTGCTTGCTGGCCCACCGTTTCTTATTTTCTCGATTCCGATTAAGCATATGTCCGGGCATTCCTTATTATGGTGAGAACTCGACATTCGGAAAGCACGTTCTTGTGCTGAGATATGCGATCGTGAATGATCAATCGTAGTGAACGTATGTACGTCTTCTCTGTCATGATGCAGTTCTTTTTCAGTCACGAAGAGTGAAAAATAGTGACTAGAGGTAGCGGAAAAAATCACTACGGCATTGACATGTTAAAAACAACTGCGTTTACATGAAAGAAGGTATCAGCCATATGTGTTTATTAAGGTGCACCTAGATATAGCACATAGATATCGTGAGAAACAGAATAGTGTACCGAAGGAGTGAAAATGCGATCGAATTCCCTATCTGAGCGACACATATAAAGACCTCGACTGATGTGAAAATTGTGATGTTGAACCGTGGAGTTAAGAAATGGAACGACTCCGATAGAAAGAATAAGAGAAAGGCATAAGCAGCAACTCAACAGAACACAGCTTTTTAAGTGAAGGGATACAAGCAAGAAAAACACTGAAATGTGCTATAAATACCTAAGAATACAATGTAGATGATGAATACCCTCAGTTTCAAAACAAAAACACTCCCCGAGGCTGATCTCAGTCTAAAATACCACTTAGGTGCGACGCTGGCGCTTGATGATATCATAACGCGCTCCACGGCGAATGGGGTTACGGTAACACAGAATCCCGGCTGCTAAAAAGCGTTTTGTTTCCTGACTTCTGTTTTCTGAAAATCTTGCAAAAATCAGAAAAAAATCAGCAAAAATCAACGAAAACCAGGTCTGTTGGACAGTGCAGCTTGTTTAGTCGTTCATGTGGTTTTCCTCTTACTTGTGTGTTCAATTGTGCGATTGCTGCTAAAAGTAGGGTTCGCCATAAGAAACGGTTGTTATGGTATCCTCATGAAAAGGTAGACATGATCATCACAAAAGTCAAAATAGGTGAAAACTCAGAGGAAAAACGCTCAGGAACAAAATATTGCTGGTTGTCACCTTGCCCACAATTAACTAAATTTCTATGTATGTTTGTTTTGCCTTCTTTCGCCTTGCTGTTACACCCTATTCATACTTTTGCGAAGCGGCAAATGCTGCGGATTATCAAAAGAAAATGAGAAATCAGATTTCTCATTTTTCTACTGATATTGCGCGGCATTTGTCGCTTCCGCAATAGGTTGCTAACCGAAAAAACCAGCACTTATATGATACGTGTTAGTTGGGGCGTGCGCACACCCACCAATTAGCTGTTTTAAGCTGGTTTTGTGTGTTTCTCCTACAACTTTTCACTTTTCTCACTTTTGGGATGGTGAAACCTGCATTCTCATAAAGAGAACTCAGCAACTGATTTATCGCGAACCCTGCTCACCTACTCAGTACTTCGGCACAATAGGGTTTGCATCCCTGGGCAAATATAGAGTGCAAACCTTCGCTGTCAGCAGCAGCTGCTACTGTGCTGGCGTACTGGCGTTCTCTGAGGAATTCACCCGATCAATAGCCAATAAATAGCCAAGAAAAACCTGCTTTCTGCGTGATAACCGGAAAATGGTCGGGAAGTAGCTGGTTGCCGCGTAATAGCCTAGAAATAACCGCCAAAAAATGCTCTTCAAGGGATGTGCAGTTCAACTCCGCATTGCCGTTCGGTCCGCAAAGTGCACGCTGATTGCGAAGGCGTGCTGCGGCGCGGTTGCGTGTAGCCTCAGACAGGGATGTGAGATCACTTGGGGACCAAAGGCAAAACCGCACGGGTAACCCTACATCCCTGTCTGAGGATACTCGCAACCGCGCCACAGCACGCTTCCGCAATCGGCGTGCACTTTGCGGACTGAACAGCGATGAGGAGTTGAACTGTACACGACGCATTCCTGAGGCTTAATTTGGATGTCAACACCGCGGTCGGTTCAACTACCCAAGTTTTCTGCACTTGGACCCCGCCTAGCACCAGGAGGCCCCGCCGAGCGGCGAGAGGCCAAGGCGGCTGCTCGGCGAGCTGGGAAAGGCCGCGTCGCGTGTTCGTGTGCCTGCCACGTCTTGGTTATTTCTCGGTTATTGCTCGGCTACTTCTAGGCTATTTCGTGAACAACATGATCTTAGCCGTCTAATAATCGAGAAACAATCCAGAAATAATCGATAAATAGCACATCAACAACCGCAGTGGAGCCTGGTGGGCTATTTCTCGGAAAAAACTAAAAAAAAAAACTGAGTGAGTACCTTCAAAGATGATCTACCTGTCATTGACGTGCCATCGCTACTATCAATGTCTTATGAGCTATTTGTCCAGTCTCGTAGATATTGTATTACAGGTAGAGCAAAGATGTTCAGAATTACACTCTCTTTCCTCTTGAAAAAAAGTTAAAATGCAATGAGTACTTTTTTCTGAAAATTTTCTGTTTTCTGATTTCTGTTTTCTGGCCGTTTTGGCCTTTCTGTTTTCTGATTTCTGTTTTCTGAAATTTTTTAAAATTTCCGCACACCCCTGCTTGCGATCCGTGCGGTCGTCTCGTCTGAATTCAGCGCATGTAAGCAACCCCCCTTCTAATCTGATTGATTGCTCCTAAAAAATTCCTCGGAGGGCTTGTAATGCTATTCAACTTTTTCTTTGATCATACATTAGTTTCCTGTTTTTTTGTCAGCTCGCATTTAGTCGCGTTTTCAAACCCATTTAATACCACCCCTGGTGTTGAATTTGCATCTAAAAGTAGGCGGTTATCTCGTGTTGAAAAATCCAATTGCTATTGCCACAGAGTTCTCATTGACCTTCCTTATTCTTCCCCAATGAACCTCTGTTACGTTTTTCCCTGTTCTGTGTAACACTATTTCACCATTCTGCCGACCGCACGTTCGCACTGACCGTTTTGGCTCTTTCTTGGCGGTGTAGTTTCCGTGGAGAGAGTACTTAATCGTTAATCTGAAGAAAGGGGTTTGTCAAGACGATACCATTTCGTCGACGGTGGGTAGTTTGGTCATCATCGCTTGACCGATGACATTGTTCTCACAGTCATCCACTAGTCGGCGGAACAAATCCTGCCCGACTTCGACAATGCATGCTGAGAGCTCAGTTTTCAGCTAAACCTCAAAGGCCGCATACGAGCTCATAGGCGTGGTTGAGATAACAACGTAAATCGAATCGCACGGCTTACAAAACAAGGCCTACGCATTTTGTAGCGTTGAAAACGACCCGCAATGCCGCTACATGAGTAGCAAGATTGGCCCCGTACCTTATTTTCCCACCCCTTGTTCAAGCCAAAACGTATGCTTCCAAGACCTGTGGCCGCATTCGTGGAGCAACGGGACCCTTCCTGGAGGGTACAATGTTCTCACGCCGCATACATAGGCTAACCCTAACAACCAACTGGCAGACTCCAGTAGTTACATGAATACGGCCACTGGGCATTGCCCGAGCGCGTCACCCAGCGTGTAATCGAGAAGGCGATGCAACATAATGTCCCTTTCACGCAAGTGAGAAGAGGAAATTGGATTTTCGAGATACACAGACGGTTGATGATTATGGACACGGTTGCACACGCTAGGTCGTGGAAGACGAACAATAAGGTTGTCCGACCTCGTGATGCGCTTTGGGGATAGCCATTGGACAACGGCTGCAACCGACTGAGTACCGGGGGCACGCAGGAGCATAACTGGTCATTCCCAAATACCACAGTCAGCTGCCTTCACTAAGGCTCCATCCATAGCAAACGTCCTAGCGTCAAATGACCGTAAAGTGACGCTGGGGGTTTGCATCCTCAGCATTTGTTATTGATCTGACTCCCCAGCGACCACTGCAGCCGGCCAGTAGCTGACGGTGGAGGCTTAGTGACCGTAACGGCTGTCACTAATATTATCGATACCACCGTTAACCACGTGCCGTCCTCGTACACGTTGAATGCGCCAGCCGTCGAGCGTCATGCATCAGCGTTTCAGCGCTGGCGTATGATGCTCCGACGCCTTGACGCTTTGCCGCTGGTCGTCTGCTATGGACGGACCTTAAGATCCTGAGCGGAAGTTGTGGAGGTTTTTGTGCTGCTAAAGCAAGCAGATAAGATTTTACAGGCAATTAAAGCACACGACTGGAGCGAATGGAGCCGTCCTGGCGTCCGCCACACCATGTCGATGATCAACGGAAGGCCGGATAACATGGGGTGATACTATCTTCTATCGAAAGCCTTTCAAACTTCCGCTCGAATCAATTAAATTTTATTCAGATTCACCTCTGCTAAAAAAACGTGACGACCCGAAAGCCACGTCGCAAACTGACTGCTGTCCATCGACACGAGCGTTCACGACGGATTTCGGTCAGCGCTGTCTAATCGGTTGGGGCAGTTCTGGTCCTGAATACTATTTTTTAAACAATTTTTCTCTCACGTAGGTATCGCTCCACAAGTAAAATCAAACGTAAACTAGGGTACGATTTTCCGTGCGAACAATGCCCTCAAATACTCTGCCACCATTGTACACTGTTACATCTATCAGCAAGCTCAAACTCACTAGAATCTGCACCACCTCATCGTCAGTCGTTTGTTGGTGGTGGTGATAGTAGTCTATCGTATCATCATCGTCTACATGCGATCTGTGTTCTACGTACGAAGCATGCGATTCTACATCTACACTCATCGCACGATCACAAACCGAATCATCATCATCATCATGGCCTAAACGCTGCATAACATGCTCAAACCTAGGCTGTTCCTGAGGTTCATGATGTGGAGTCATGGACGCTTCGACCCGTGGAGTATGTGTGAAAGACACTTCTGGCGGTGTGTAGTGGACAGGAGCTGGGGCCGGCGGCGGCGACTGATGATAGTAGACGGGAGCCGGCGGCGGTGGCTGATGATATGGAGGATAGTAGTGCTGATGGAGATGTCGACGTTGCGGCACATCCGGCGGCGGTGGATGACAAGGAGGCCGATCAGATGGAGGAGGCAGTGGCTTGATCTTCAATCGAGTAGCTTTACAACTAGCAGATCTTTGGAGCCAAAGCATACACACATGTTACGCACAACAACTGACAGAACACAATGCATGCACAGAAGTTCGCTCTGCTAACTCAACATGTTTGATTATTCTCAGAGATCAACTCCTTTGCTTCATTTGGACATGTTGAGTGCACCGAGCTCTGATGGTCTGTTTTCGTAACAATTGAAAACGGATCATCCATTGAATGCCAACAGGATCACAAGCGAAAAAAAGGAGCCAGGACGGGGACATTGGGGCTCTTACATGAGCAGCCACGCTCTGCTGGTGAATTTGCCTCCACTTCTCCAGATGAGCTCCCTGCGCTGACGATGATCCATGCCACGGCTTGTCAGCTCCGATAAAGTGCACAATCTTTGTAGCAGCGCCATATCTGAAAAGCTTCTGTCAACTACTGCTCCATTGTAGAATATGATAGTTATAGAGTATTCGAAACTATTCATTGAAGGAAATTCCAGAAAGGTCAGTACTTGGCCGATAACTCAGAAAATTGCCCATTTGTGGCGACAGAAAATCGCCCATCTGTGGCGAGATCCGATTTACCACGGGAATCGAAAGGATTGCAGCCCAGTGCAAGGAAAACGTCAAAAACGGCATTGAGCGATCCACAATTGGTTCTATACGGCCCTAAGTTGAACCGCGAGCGCACGAGGCCCACTTTACACAACAGTAATCATTGGAGTGTGGAGTGAATATGTTGGATTTGCCTGCTTCTAGCTTTTCGATATCTTATCCTTCCTCCTCTTATGCTCACCTCGATGGATGGCTGTTGTATAAACTGGACCTCGTGCGCTCATGAAATCCCAAAAATGGTCTTTATCGTTTAGAATGCCTTTGAATTGGCAAGGCTCCAAAAGAAGGACGAAAACGACGGGAACGAGTACAGTGCCGTTGCAGGAGAACGACGTGTGTCATTCCTCAGGCAGTCGAGCTTAATTACTGTCCGAAAAGAATGGGACTTCCCCGAAATCGGATAGGATGCTCCAAACGTAAAGTATATTGAACACGGTGCTGACTTGACTTACTTACTTACTTAATCGGTTGGCTTTCGCCTGACGCGGTCATTCCGCATCTTCACCGAGGTGTGCCGTCCTAGTAGTCAGCCGTGTCCATTTGTCACGGTCCTCAGCCACAATTTGAACACATTCCATCCAGCTGTCACTATTCCATTTCCTGCGAAACGAAACGTCGCGCCTGAACTGTCTTTCGATGCCGAGTGACTTCAAATCCTCTTTAACCACATCCGTCCAGAACTTTCGCCTACGCCCAGGTGGCCGTTTCCAGACAGGACTTGGAAGCATTCTTAGAGCGTGTTGAACAAAACGATATGGCGGTCTTCTTAAAATATGCCCCAACAGACAAAGACGACCTCCCGTTGCCGCTTGAGATGGCATTGGGAGATGTTGGCACCTCCCTCGTGTCAAACGTAGATGTAAGGCGTCAACCTCGTTCTAGAGATCTTCGTTGTGGCACATCCGCAACCAGAAATATCCGAGCAAACGTCTAAACAGCTTCCTCTCCGTGCAATCCAACCTTTCCATCTGCGTCTTCGGTGCTGCCCACGTCTCCGATCCATACATCATGATAGGGCGAATAGCGGATAAGTAGACGCGCAACTTGACTTCCTTCGCGATGGGGGTAGACCACAAACACTTGGTTAGAGAATTGAATGCAGACGTAGCTTCCGCACATCGTTGTTGAATATCCGCTGCATAACTACCATCGTTCTTCAGCAAACAGCCCAGATAACAGAAATCGTCCACCAGTTCGATACGTTGTCCGCCCAAACAAACTTCCGTAGAAGGCCTCTGAGAAACCCACATCTGCTCGCATTTGTCCGGACAAAGACGAAGTCCATAGGCTGCGGCATACTTCGAAACGAGGTTCAAAATCCTCCGCAGTTTTCCGTTGTTTTCAGCGAATAACACAATGTCATCGGCGTACTCCAGGTCGACAAGGGAGCGTCCTGATGGTGTTAGGATCACGTCCGCAGTAAACTGTTCTGCAACTCTACGCATGATGTCATCAACGGCAAAGTTGAATAGGAAAGGTCCTGCTACAGTTCCTTGCCTTACTCCTGTTCTCACCTCGGAAGCTGACGTAAATCCGGTGCTGACTATACAGAAGAAGTCCATGAAGTACGATAGCGCACGGTATCGGGTTCTCTGACTCGTTGCTCGGATACAGAGACGAGTCAAGCTTGAGGATGCTTTGATGTGCACAAAAGTTGCGACCAATGAGGTCGAATCAGAAGTTACCATGAGTCTTTTTTCAGCTCCTTACCTCGCCATGAGTTTTTTTTTGCCCGAATCGACTTTACCCCGAATTTCGAACTTTAAAATTCGGACTAAGTTTAAAGGCAGCGTTCACGATGATCATCCTCGTTGACTTTCCACAATGAAATGATAGACGAGAAGGATCCTAGGCTCCCAGTGTCGAAGGAACGGTAGAAAACGAGCCAGGAGCGGCAAAATAATCGCTGCAAACAAGCGTTTTGGTGCCTCAGACACGCCCCGTGCCCCCAGATCCGCCCTTCGAAGGAACAAATGAAGACTCAGATTACCGGAATGATCAAGTCAAGGAAGTGCTGATAAGTGAGCTGATCGCTTGATTGCGTTGAATGCTATCATCCTTTTAGCGGTCAATTCCTTCAAGCTCAAAAATCAACGTATACAAGAGAGGGCATATTTTTGCTCAAAAACACGTCTTTCGTGTCCTTTTTAAGCATGCCTTGCCATAAATGGCACCAGACCTTCCGTAAGCCGTGGAGATATCGGAAAATAAATTTATCGTGAACACTGCCTTTAATCGTCGTATTTGAGAAAAGACCAAAATGAGCATGCCTGTACAGCTGACATGCTCGACAGTGGGTGTAGGGGAGGAGCACGCAGAATAGGAAAAGGCACAAGTTTACCGTTTAAAAGCAGCTGCATACGAGTAAAATGAGCCGGCTGTCATGTTGTAGATGAACGGAAGTCGGTGAATCGCCGGCAAATCGCGCCATCCAGCAAAGAACTCATTCAGGAGGCCTTGATCACCACCGTCAAACGAACCATGCGAAATGGCGAACGCCAACAGACGACCTAAATGGCACGCATTTCCAAGGTTTCACTTCGGAACACTCACCCTCCACACTTTTTTTCGGGAAATCCCTCTCAACAAACTAGCCCCTTTCTGCAGCGGATGGACTGCCTGAAGGGGATCTTGGCCTTTCTTTCTGCAGTCAATTCTCGAAGCCTTTCTCTCAAGAGCGTCAGCAAAGTTGTTAGAAAAACAGTATCCTTTCGGTGAAAATCTCACGGAGCACGTTTCAAGGCTAGCCTCCTTCGTTTTTTGCTCAGAACGACATCTCTGAAACGCCACTGGAAGTTGTAATATCACTTTTCTCTCCTTAGTTCAGCCGAATAAAGAGTTCCAGGGAGCCGAAATTGATGGAATCGCATGTCTGGATGGTTCAAATAATAGGTATGCCCACCGTAACCCACATAGGTCCTTTAAGAAATAGAAAATTGACCACAGGTTGACTAATGTGTATTCAGCACCCGGACAAGCCATAATAGCATAACTGAGAAAAAAAAGCGGAAAATGGACAACAGATTTGCCTTCAGCACCCTCAGCTACCCCTTCTGTTGAGAGTCTTGCGATGAATACACACATCGCATATTCATTGACAACTATGGGAATCCACCAACATGTCGAATATATAACCGTGCTTGAAGGCAGCATACACGCTCGCAAAAGTTGTCGAAATAGCTACATTTGTGGGATCGTACGGGCCCTAGAAGAGCCCTCACGAAGTTGCAGGCGTCAAAAACGAGTTAAAATGACCGTATTTGAGCCGTATTGAGTCACTAAATCATCCTTTCTCCGCCCATCGATACTAGCTCCCCCCTCCCCCCCCCTCGATGCGAATACTCCATGTCCGATAACGGTCATTTCGACTCTTTCTAGGCTTCTAACGGCGTAAGCGTTCCAGAAAGGGCAGTACGAGTACATTAGCGTCGTTACTCCAACAGATTTGTCGCTAGCTCCGCTATTTCAGCCAATGCGGTACAACTCGTCCACTTCCGGACCAATATAGATCGAACCTTTACACCTTCTTTTCAGTCAATTTTTTCGGGTTTTTTCGTTATTTCTGAGTACTAACAACTTCAAACCTTCGAATCATTCCATAAAATTGATATCCTTTTTGAGCGCGTACGCTGCCCTTAAAGGCATCATTCGAGCTGAAAACCAATTTCCATTTTTGGGCTCAATTTCATGAATGAGCCCGGTAGACCACACCGGTGAGCTTTGACGCTTTCAAAAACGTAGGGATCTGAGGTTGGAAGAGGTCGAAGATGAGGATCCCTCACCAGTTCTCACCAGTCATCTAGCACTTTTTTATAGAATGTAGATCCGACGGGCAAACAGCATGAAAACAGTCACGTCACAAAATCCAAACGCAGAAAAAACTTCGAAAATAACAGTGACGAGGCCCCGAAATGCAGAAGAACCTCAAAAACCAATTTGGCGCGAAATTGAAATTCGTATTTTCAATGTGTTCTGAATGAATTTTCTTTACAACTAAAGGTTTTTCATGGGCACCTTCGACATTTTCGTTCACTAGAGAGGCCAAGCTACACAAAAACATGAAACAATATTATACGGCTTCCTGTAACCACAACCAAATAGGTAAATATAGCCTACTACAAAATTCACTGAAATCACTGACTTCTATCTGAAAACTGCTTCTAGTTCCGAGGAGAGCGCCCCCAACAACCCCCCTAATTTCCCTAATGCACCTAGGTAGATCGCAAGCGACCAGAACAATACCTTTTTTGGATTTTAGAAATTGAAACACTTTTGGCTCAAACTCTGCCCAGGAGATTTATTTTGGGCGCTGAGCCCGAATATAAGGTCCATTTCCCTTTTTTTTCTGGAAGATCACGGTAGGTTACTGCAGATAAATCCTACTTTTCCTACCGTAACCCACAGTAATCTTCTGAAAAACTGAAGACGGATCTTATATCCGTGTTCAGCGCCCTAAACTGCTCTTCTGAATGAATTTTTGGCTAAAAACATTTCAAATTTTAAAATCCAAAAAATTATATTTTCTGCAATTTTTGATCTACCCAGGCGCATTAAGAAAGATCACCAAACTTCAAGTTGTTTCTTTTGATCCTCCCCACAAAGTTCATCCGACGTTTGAAACCCAAAACCATTTCCATTGTTTCAAATTTCCGCACTTCACATACACAAAACAGGCGTAATTGAATATTTTGAGGGTTTTCAAAAGTTTTTGTTTGAAATTTGAGGCTTTTATGAGATATTTCTGCTACTATCCTCTACTTCCTAGACTTACCAGCGCGAAAACATGGAAAACCATGATACGAATTATTTGGCTTTTTTCTCAATCCATTGTTTGAACAAAGTGGAGATAGCTGGCAAGACTTTGGACCTCAGTGTTACGTATTCACAGTACAACAACACCGTTAAAGCTACTCTGTGGTCTGAACAGGCGTTTTCCCGGTCGATCATCTATCACGATGAACAGAAGCGCCACGACAATTTTGGACGATTCGGAAATAACAATAGAAAATCGAAAAGAAAGAAGAAACCAATGAGTAAAGGTGCTTAACCATATCCGACGTTTGAGTTTCAGCGTTTGTGTATTACACATAGCACACCAAGATAGGCGTGAAAAAGTAAGTTGAATGCTTCGAGATTTTTGAACCAGTTTTCCTACAAAATTCCACATACGCATGAGTTTTAAATGATATTTCCTAGAGAAAAGTTAGTATCAAATTATTCCTTCACTCTCCCAAATACATGCTTCTCATTCCAAATCCGTTTTTTCTCAGATTCTGAACCCTATATTTGTGTTTACCATGTGATGAACAATGATAAATTAGTGCGAATACACACACGTGAGCGTATTCATACCAGATAAACTGAACTTAAAAAAGGTCACCTAATGTATGACCGCTACCAAATATTTTAGTTGTCAACAAAAGTACACATGTATGTATGTATACCCAACTACTCATGTCATCTGTCAAATCCCTGTCAGTGACTCACGATATGTCTCCAGACTTGGCACATAGACAAAGACGCCACTGTTGAAGCAGTCCGGCCATCCGATGTCGGCAGCTGCTGAGAATTCAGGTCGTTCAAACAGCTCATCCGCGTTTTGCAGCACCTAAACACCTCATTCATCACATTTTCAGTCCCTCACAGAATCCTCCTCCAACATAAAATCTGTAGTAGCAGCAAAGGACATTAGCTGGCCCAGTCGGCCGGCGCCGTGCGCAATGACTCATTTTCTGCAAGCATTCAGACGGAACATGATGCGCCATGTGTACAAAAAAGCCGTATCGATTCACGCGGCTCTCTTGCACCGCTAACACAGAAAAAGCGTACTGCGCCGCCGGTAGTAATCTTAGAGAATGTCCGCTTTTTCCTGTGCCTCACACTGTAGCTGCGACTGCATTGACGGGGAGAGTTCCGATAGCGCAACTGGACAGAGCTTACAAGGGAAACCATTCAAGCGCAGGCGGAGGTTTGCAAAATGAAGTACATAGGGAGAATGGCCATGTTACGATTAGTAGAAAAAAGTGAAAGACTCCGGCCTAATCCTATATTTGAAAAAGTTATTGGCTCGAAATTACTGGATGCTGTGCTAGAATGTTGTTCTACCCGATTCAACCTACATTAAAAATACAAAACAACGATAAGGACCTCATATTCATGTTCACCTCCCCAAACTACCGCCTAACTAGTTTTTAGTGAGTTATAGGAAGAGTGACAAGCGAGAAGTAAGAGAGTGGTGAACTTACATACGTCGGCCAGCGGGCCCTGCCTCGTCTATCCGCAGCAGTCGCCTGAGGCAGCGCGCTCGGACGGAGTAATGGCGCAAAGGGTAGCCTCACAGGCGTGATATCAGGGTTCGAATCCCCCGCTCGGCAAAAATTTTCAATTCTGTGGAACGTTCCTATTTTCCCTCAGAATCACATCGTAACTCTTATTTGAACATTCTGTAGCGCAGTACAACCCTGCTATTGGGAGTATCTATCATAACACGGGGTTGAAGATTGTGTTCCCTAGCAAAGCTGTTTTTTTTAACATACGGAGCACCATGTAGGGGGGGGGGTGGCTCAGTTCAATTTTTGGGGGTCTGAAGGTCGAACAAAAGGGACTAACCTAAACGGGGGCACTTAAGTAAAAGTCAGAAATGAAATGAACTATTGTGCTTATCTGGGTCAAATTCCGGTCCGCAATTGCGTCTCGACACTCTTTGCGGCCGCACGCGCTCGAGTCAATCAAGTTTCCAGCTCCAAAGCCGACTCGATATGGCTTTTTTATACAGTTTTCTTCAATTTTGTTTAGTTTTCGGTTTCTAAAACCCACCTAGAGCCAACAGATCGGCGGCTGCGGCACTGGAAACTCTTCCGAAATGAATGGAAAACCTGATAAAAAATGCTTGATGCTGCTATCAGTCACTGTTGTTGATGAAATTCTGTAGAAATACTTCGATTGATAGCGTTATAGATCGATCGGTAGTTCATTTCATTTCTGACTTTTACTTGAGTGCCCCCCCCTCCTTTAGGATAGTCCCGTTCAGAAACTCAAAAAAATAATTGCTAGCTTAAAGTTCCGATTTCAGTGGCTTGAATCCACCCTGAGATATTTATTTTAATTCTTTTCAAAAACCTCACATCACGCTTTACACTATCTACTCCATCAAGCGTAAAACACCGCGTTGAATCGGACTTCGACAAGATCACAAAACCGAAGTGAGAGATGAATTCAATGTTTTGGTCTTTTTTTTCCTGTTATAGCCGATACTAGGTAGATAATCTTGAACGGTATTTGACGGCTACTCGAACTTCAGATATCCGATCGGATACATCGCATAAAAGGCTTGCACTCCACATAAATTGAAAGGAATAGATAACAGAAGCTACCCGACAATTGAATCAGTTCCGGATTTCCATTTGAATTATTTTAATTCCCAATGACATGAAAAACGGAAAAAACGCCATTCTCGCATTGATTCGAGATTAATACGATTATCCATCAGGCCGGGATCATACTTCTAGCGACGAGCGACGCGACGCAATGTTTGCCATCTACTATAGCGAACGTAAATCGGTATGCCTGACGTGATCTATCGCTGTCGCGGGAAGTATGACCCCGGCTTTAAAGGCACAGTACACCCTCAGATATGAATTTTGAGATTGTCATGTAATTGTGTAGAAGACCACTTCTGTATAACACGTGCCAAATGCCAGATCTCATTTCCTTCAAATAAGCGAGATATAAGCGACCACCACAGGCCCGACCCCCTTCGCTCACCACCACAGGCCCGACCCCTAACAGATTTTCGAACTCGATAGCGGCTCGATGGATGGATGAATTCCAACAAATCGTCGTTCTTCAGTTCATTACCAGACTGTCTCCTTATTCTGACTTTCTCTCACGCAACGATTGCGAATGAAGAGAAATACAGGCCTGAGACAACTCGTCCACCAATTTTTGACCCTCAAAATCAAGGCATCTTTGAAGAGCCATAACTCTGTTCAAAGAGGGTCTTAGACGATTTCAGAGATACCACTGTGATCAGCGTGTGACTCTTCCCAAGATGAGCATAAAATCTGAAAATAAATTTTCTGGGTGTCCTGTGCCTTTAAGCCTTCCTATTCGAACGTTTTGCAACATCCTCTGCTGGCATGATGAGTCTATGCAACTGAATTTTATATTCATCGCTCTCGTTTTATGAATATTCCAAAATCCGATTATCCAAAAATTCTCTGTACAGATTCAGCCTATAATATCAAACCGGATATTGTGTCGAAAAAAGTTAATGTGATATAGCCATATTTTCTCTAAATATACCCCTTCACTGACTTGCAAACTGTTCTGCTAAAGCCAGAAACCTCGGCGAATGTTCAGTGGTGGGAGTTGGAAAAGCAACCACACGACACACACACTATCTTATCAATGTTTACCCTACTAATTTCTACGACCGCATGTACACATTTGCATTAGTCAGGTCAGCTGAACGAAAGGTTGAATTTCGATCAAATTCAATGATTTCAGAACACTCCTATGCTGATATTTGTTAAGACATATCCTATATACAAAGATCCTGAAAAGAAAAACGCAAGAGAACAGCAAAAAAAACACATTTAGTATAATAGTAATCTAGGGCTACAACATATTTGCTCAAATTGTTATTGAACAAACTTCGGAAAGCTACACAGTCAATAAGGTTCTCATTAGAGACAACACCCGGTAAAATTTTGACACTACTGGAATTCTGGTTACTGTGCTTTTCCGGGCCAAATTTCGGTCCGGTCCGCAATTGCGTCTCGACACGCTTTGGGGCCCCACGCGCCTGAGTCAATCAAGTTTCCAGCGCCAAAACCGACTCGATCTGGCTTTTTTAATATGGTTTCCCCTCATATTGTTCAGTTTCCAGTTTCCGAAACCCACCCAGAGTCAACAAATCGGCGGCTGCTGCACTGGAACCTCTTGCGACTCGAAAGCGCGCGGTCGCAAAGCGTGTCGAGATGCAGTTGCGGACCGGAATTCGGCCTAGAGAAGCACAGTATATAGAGTGAGCTGGCCTAGCTCTACACCTTTCTGGACGTTTCACAAACCATTAAATCTTGCTTTCAGAAAATACAGCATTTAAATCAGGGATTACGGTTTTCGCAGCATGATAATCATTGCCAGAATGATCGATAATTATATAGGTTTTGAAGAACGCGTGGACACTGGCTAAAACATGGACGATGGACACTTTTTTCTGACACGGTGGCTGACGAATGTGGCAGCAATATCTTGAAGAAGACTGTTTTTACGCAGTCTTAGCACATTAATTGGGACTACCTAATGCATACGCTTCGATTCAGCATTAAATCTCAAAAACGAATTTCTGCCCGGAATTTAGGTCCAAGTGGAAATAAGGTCGTGATTCAGCGGATTCCAATTCTAAATCTGACCTGTATTTTTGAGTAATTATCCTTATAAATTAGCTCCGTAGGTTCAGATCAGATCCCTTCGGATCGGATTAAAAAAAAACAGAATTCGCAAAATCGAATCATCCGATATTTGTCTGAAAGGATTTCCGAATAGCCGATGCTATTCATGCATCTAAAATCCGGCGATCGAATTCCACCATACCAATTTCATCGGATTTTGAATTTTGCTATGCTCACCTCATATCGGACATCGAGTCACAATTTTGAGCCGGACTGGATTTCGGATAAATAGCCGGATAAATATATTAGAGCAACTTTACAGCCACTGAACTTCCTTAACTTCAGTCTGAATTTCCAACTCATCCAGAGTTGGAATCAAATGTCCTTTTACTCTCCCGAATCAATACCAAAATCCTGTTCCTAAATTGTACACTCTAAAAAAGGGCAGACAACAGGTTCATGCCGCTATTAATAGGGTCAAATTATTGCGATATGATAAGAAAGGACTCTCAAAGTTGAATCGACCTAATTTACAAAGGAATTTCGGACCTATTTTCAGTCTTTGTTTCCTCATATCAGTTAGCTATCGTATATCCGGCCGGATATTCCGGTCGGATGTTCGTCCAAAATACGATCCGACTTGAAATTTAAAAGTTAGACCTGACAGGAAATCCGACCGTTCGTTGATTGTTTTCTGGACAGAAACATCTGAAATTGGGTCTTAATTTAAAACTGGAGAATCCGCACTAACCCAAAATCCGATCCGTCCTAGGGAAATGCGAGAACCAAAATCTCTAAAATCCGGCAATCAAAAAATCGATGAGTCCAATCATTTAATCAAATAGAAGACTATAATACTGTCTCTGTCGTAGTGAAATTTCTGTCCGAATTTGCGGACAAACGCTGTTGCAGCATGCAGCGGGAAGATTGTCATGCCAGGATCTCACGGGCCCAGTACGATTTCGTGTGGCGTGCGTGTCGCAACAGCGGTTTTCCGCAGCTGCGTACCGGATTTTCACTCCGATAAGAACCGTGGTTGAATTGATTGAATCTTGATCTACTAATTAGGTAGTTGTGGGATAATTCCGACATTTGGATAGGCGATCACAAAGAAATGCGCCTTTTTGACTTCTGGATCAAATAGAGTTTGTAAAGGTGCAAACTCTACTTATATTTTGAAACTCAAGATCCGCATTGATCTCAACCATCCAATCGTATATCCAAAGCTCAAATCGATGAAATATCCGATTTCGACTAGCATGCTGCATCCGGAAGCTTTTTTTGTGCCTTCATACCCGATTTCCGTAAATTTGATTATATCCGACATTCGATGCAAGTCCATTTTTCGCTCCGCACGGCATCAATTTATTTAAAAGACTATTGAACGTCCGCGGCGCGTTCGCGAGCGTGTACCAAACCCCACTCACCATCGTGTCAGCGTCCATAAACACCGCCTTCGTGTACTGCGTCAATCGCCAGCAGTGCAGTTTCGTGAATGTGACGCCAAGATCAGGTCGGCTAATGAGAGCAAGATTTTCCTGAAATTCTCCTTAAGGAATCTCTGGAGTCTCATGCTTCGGTTATCAGTGTAACCAGCATTTTGCACGCTGATCACAAAAAGTACGCAGAAGCAACACGAGAGAAGGACAAAAAACAAAAGTGCAGTCGTAAAACTAAAGAACTCACCACGCGCCAAACTCGTTTATCGCTTCTACTCGTTCAGTAATAAAAGAATTTGAAAAAAAACACAGCAGATATGGAGGAAAATATGTGGAATCTGCTCACCTGATCATTACTATCCAGTACATCCACAACAGAAACTTCATCATACTGCGCTTCCAGCTCAGCCCGCAGACTAGACGAAACCTGAAATGCAGAATCCAACTGGACGAGCTTTTTGAAAACGACAATTCCAACAAGTGCTCGTTGCCAAACGATCAATTTTGCTTCACTTTTTTGATTTTATTTTATTGTCGTTTATTTTTAAACTAATTTATTTTCTTTTGTTTTATTTCAATTTATTCTACTTTATTTTATTTTAATTATTTTATCTTCGTCCACACCAAAGAATTTAATTACATTCTAATAACTTCAACGTATGACAATGCATATTTCCAACATTGGGATGCAAATAATAAATAAAATTGAGCGCCTGACATTGTCAGAATGAAGGAGCGTGAAAATTTTCTGTTGGATATATTTCGCTGCCCCGGGTTAAATGTAATAGCCAAGTAAAAAAAAATGTTCAGAAAAATTAATGGTATTCAGAAGTATACTACTTGCTTCTTGCGATTTTTTTATTCAAAGTTTATTCCAATTTTTTTCATTTTATTCTATTTAATTTTATTTTCTTTCATCCAAAATTATCTCACTCTTTTGATTTTGATAACCGTTTTTTTTTCACTTTCTTTACAATATTTAATGGCCTGGGGAGTTAGAGATAGTTAAAAATGAATTTCAAGTATTATTGGAAAAAGATTTTCCACTTTTCATCATTTTTTGATGAACACTAATATAACGGCTGATCCTCCGGGTCAGATTTCTCAGCAGCTAGAAGACCGTTTTAAATTCACAATAAAAATTGAGTTTTCGAGGAAGCAAGACACAAAATGATGTGAATTTCCGGTCAATTTTAGGCGAAAACATTTGATTAACCGGCCGTCTATTTTGGATAACCTCGAAAATCCTAATAAAAATAATGTATTCGATTAATAATCGATTTCACAGAGCAACATCTGAACAAATGATTTGCTGAAGAATTCCAAACTCAATTTTTCTAGAATACCTGCTCAAATTATTCACTCGTCAGAAAAAAAGGTAAATTCAGTTCATGCGGAGATCAAAACAAATTCCCCCCCCCCTTATTTCATGTGCCTCTCCAAAAAAATTGTGGAAGATGCTTTTCAGAGATTGTATTCAGATATTTCACTACGATTTCAAACTCTGTCATTAGAAAACAAGCGAGTGTTCGAATTATTCGAAGAAACCGCGATCTCCGAATTCATTGAAAAGCCGACCGCCCAAAAGTTTGTCTTCCTAAAAACCCAACATTAAGTAATTTCAAAGTGTGTTCCGGAGTTTTTCGAAATAGATAGTTCAAAAAAGCGTATATTTGTAACCTTTAAAAATTTTACCAAAAAGGCTAATAAAAAACCCGGAAAACCACATTTTCGCTTTCTGACCATAACCCGCTTCGAAGTAGACCCTTAGGACTCGGAAACCCCGTTGCAATGAGCACTGAGTCAATACTTTTGCTATTTGATCTTCGCCTGGCTTATTCTCAACAAGGTAGATAGGTTTGACTCAATCAATCGCTTATGCAAGTGAGAAGTAATGCCATATGAGATTCTGAACATTGAAAATTCTTGAAAAAAAAGTGAATAAGCTTCTCATGTTGTAGCACTTCTCACCCATTCAATTGATTAAGTCAACCCTACAAGCCTCGCTGGGGAGCAAGCTATGTGAACCATTCAAGAATTTGTCTTCCGAGTCACCTCGAATGAGGGCATGTCAAAATGTGTGCCTTCAGAGTTTCTCGAAGTCGATGGCTCAAAAAAGTGCATTTTCGGAACCATCCAAACGAAAAACCCTAGAAGATCAAAATTTTCGCCTCACAATGATTGCTCAAATTAAAGTTGACCTTTTAGGACTAGAAGACCTTTCTGCGATGAGCACTTAATCAATACTTTCCGCTTTGATCTACACCTGGCTTATTCTCATAAAGGCATATAGGGTTGACACAATCAATTGAGTGAGTGAGAAGTGATATAAAAAGAGATACTAAGACAGTCGATTGTGCCAAACCTAGTTCATTCGATCTCTCAAAAAGTTACAGGCCTATAATCTAACAAAAGCAAAATGAAATAAATCAATCACAACACCGAAATTTCAAGAAAAAAAACTGAATAAGCTTCTCATATTGTAGTACTTCTCACCCACTCAATTGATTGTGTCAACCCAACATGCCTCGATAAGGAGAAAGCCATGTGTAGATCAAGAGGTTCAAGATCAAAAGACGAAAACAGCGAGTTCCCGCGTTTTTTTTTTCGCCTTTCTCACAGAATTCAGGGTGGATAACATGCACACTCAGTTGTTGAAGTAGTCTACATGTTCAAAACCCGTCAGATTAGTGCAGAGCCACCTTTCTGTCGAGCTTGATAGATGACGTCTGAGATTCCTGGTTTTTCAGATGACAGGTTTGCTGTGTGTAAAGAGAGAAAAACAAATAGGAATTTCGATGATGAGAACTTGTCCCTACTGAAGAATAAGAAAACTTGACAGAAAACACACTCAAATACATACTAGATTCGTCAGCATACAGTGCAGTTTTTTCGTGGTTCCAGCGGCTTTCAGCGAATGAGCCAGAACTAGGGCTCCTTGAGCATAGCCATCATGAGTGGCGAGTGTGACCCAGGCCTCGGACATGTCGACTGAAACAGTGTTGAAGATGAATTCGAAAATTGGACGTTGACATTCGATCACGACATCAATACGTTCAATTCGTGCACATAGTGGGGGGAGGACGAGGCGATTCGTGGGAACATGTGGTGGAGTGCGAACGGGAATGGCCTGGCCATCCATCGGACGGACAGCCGCCTGACGCCCACCACTTCTGGCCGCCGACCGGCTGGCCTCTCTGAAGTTTTCGATAATGTTACGAGCAGGTTAAAATGCTAAAATCATGTTTCGATGAGCCTTATGAGCTTACAGAAACTTGCAGTTTAGTTATTGTTAGTTACAAATAGCGCTCTTCGGCAGGCAACCTAGTGGACGTCGGAAGCATGACAAATATTTGTAGGAACAACTAACTGAAAGGCTTTTGCAACATGTTCCTTTATTGATCAGTTTCATCGTTTTCCAACCTTCACTTTGCTCGTGCGTTACACATCCTTTCTCAATTTTTTTTCTTCACTGCTTATCAGATTTCTTGCTAGAAACCTGTTATTATTTGCGCTGATTTCGAGGCGAGGTAGCAAGCACGAAGAAAAAAAATAAAGCAGCGTGTTCAGAAGTCGGATTTTGACGGCTTATGCTACATCCCGTTTATTCTTTTTCCGTTCAGGTGAACGTGAAAAAAATGAAAGAAACCCAGGACAAAAAAATATAGCAAAATAAGAATCCCTTCTGGAACCCGTGCTAAGTACCTAAGACATCGGGCGCTCTCAAAATGACTCAATTCTTAGGCTCAATCTCTAGATTGGGGCTAGCTGAGATCATCAATGAGACTCTAGAAATGCGCTCCCAGAGTGTGGCCACCCAAAAACGATTTTGGGATTGATAATCTAGCACATCTGGGTCGATAATTCGTGCAAATGTCTAACAACTTCAAAAAGAATAACAGCAAAAGCTCTATTGGAAAATTATGTGATGGTTTTCTAACTGATGATATTATATTATACTTATGATATAGTTATTAACTGATGATATTGTTTATATTAGATAGACAATCTGAATATCCTTATCAAAAAAAAATCGCATGAAGATTAGAGTTACTACAACACATTTCTTGTACCTTATTGCTATTTTGGTTTTACAAAGAAGTTTTCGGGCGATATTTTAGGCTTTCATGCTTTGCAAAAAGGTTTCGAATAGTTTTCACGACCCTCTCCTCGCGGCGGACTAACGATGTTTCCAAGTGATAAAACAACTTTTTTTCAAAAACCGCAGTTGTTTCTGCATCAAGTGCTCACTGTGCTCACATTGGGTGGTGATTCAGTCAGGTTTCAACACTTTCATGCTCCTATGATCGGTTTTAACCGCTACCAATACATGTACATGCAAGTAACTCACACGTGGGTGTAACCCCGCGCCCCGATCGCCCGTTGTCGCAACGCGACCCCCGCGGCGCCGCGACCTAATGGCCGCCGCGGAGGGTTCGCGTCGCGATCAGTCCATCGCGGCGAGACACTAAAAGTTGGAATCAACATTTTAGAGAGTTACAGAACAGTTCCAAAAATGTTGCGAACACATTAGGACATGAGACTGCGCAACTTACGATCACGATTTCAACAACTTACGGAAGACTTCGGTAAGTTGTTGAAATTAGTGTTCGCAACATTTCTGAAATCTTCAGAGCTGAACCACCGACGCCGCTGGGTTCAACCCCATCCACTTTTTTCACACAAAGTCAACAAATCACACAGTTCAAATGCAGGAAGGTGTCACATTGATGGACACATTCAAATCTAACAAGGGAAGTGTTAAAGAGTGGTAAACGCATCTGCCTGGATGACTAGTATCGCTAGTATCTCTTGTGGCTCAATAGTACCAGGTGGTTCAATAAGTTTTATCGTTCTATAAGATAAAAAACACAATTTTATGGTTCAAAATACACTTTATTATTCAGTATAAACTCCCTGAACATTAATACACTCGCTCCAACGATCCTCCAATCTATGGATCCCATCCCTGAAGTACGAATCCTGAAGGTCTGCAAAATACGCTTCAACAACCGTCATGACATCTTCATTTGATGAAAAACGCTTGTCACGCATATTTTTTTTTGAGTTCTGGAAACAAATGAAAGTCGCTGGAGGCCAAATCTGGTGAATACGGTGGATGCTCCAACAATTCGAACATTAATTCATGGATTTTAGCCATTGTCAGAATGCTCTTGTGACACGGTGCATCGTCCTGCGCTGGGTGATGCCATATCGATTACATGCAGGGACGGGGGCGATCTACGAGCATACAGTTCACTTCCGCACTGCCGTTCAGTCCGCAAAGTGCGCGCTGTAAGCGAAAGCGTGCTGCGGCGCGGTTGCGAGTATCCTCAGACAAGGATGTGGGATCACCCGGGCGGTTTTTGCCTTTGGTGCCCGGGTGATCCCACCGCCCGGGAGATTCCACATCCCTGTCTGAGGATACTCGCTACCGCGCCGCAGCATGTTTTCGCAATCAGCGTGCACTTTGCGGACTGAACGGCAGTGCGGAGGTGAACTGTAGGTTCGTTGGGGTGAAGACAGCGGTCCGAGAGGTGAGGTTGTTTAGGATACCAGAGTGGGGAGTGGTGAAGGTTCCTTATAGACTTGCAACTTCAAAATGTAACGCTTTCTAAATCCTCTTTTTTGCATTCAGTATATTTTTCTTCTTAATCTTTAATTTAAAACATTTTTTTCGTTAGATGACCTCCTTCTGAAATTCACTATTCTTAATCAAATGATCTGCGTAGGTCATGAAAAATTTCCTTTGAGCTGTCTTGGAGTCAAAATTTTTCGGAAAATTTTTCAAGGCAATTTTTGAAAAACTACCCGTTCTTGGCCCATAAAATTTTTTCCCTTTAAGACGTATCTTTGTACGGAGCTGTTTCCAAAGTCTCCATAGAATTTTGCGTCGAATCATGTTTTCATGTTAAGAAAAATACGTTTCCAGTTTCTCCGCCGATTTCAATCTATGAAGTAACGTTTCTTTCACCAAAAGCAATCAGTTTTTCGTCCATAACTTCTTTACCCTAGAATATGGCCCTTTGGTGAAGGTTGTTTTCGGAATCCCCATAAAATTTTGCATCGAATAGCGTTTTCAGTTCCAAGAATTACGTTTCCCTTCTACCAGCCCATTTCAGTTTATAAAGTGCGTTTTTTTTTCGCCTGAAATTAGCGGTTTTCGTCCATAACTTTTTTGTGCTTGAAGATAGACTTTTGGTAAGGTTGTTCTCAAAATCTCGATGGAATTCTACGTCGACTAGTGTTCCAAGTTTGGGAAAATATTTTCTCGATCCCTCAGCCAAACTCATTTTACGAAACACCGGTTTTTCGCCTAAAACTCCTCGACCGTTAAAGATAGGGTTCTGGTGAAGGTTGTTTTCAAAATCCACGTAAAATTCTGCGTCGAATGACATATCGGGTTCCTAACTTTGATTGCTCCATAAGCCAGCCAGGTCGGTGGAGCCGAACCCCGTTGTAGGCTTCAGGAGAACTCTGCGTCTCTTACTTACACCATAGAGGCGAGAGCACCCTATGGAGATAACTATGGAGCTCGCCTCCACCGACCGGGCTGGTTTATGGAGCAAGCAAGGTTAGGAACCTCATATATCATTCGACGCAGAATTTTACGTAGATTTCAAAAACAACCTTCACCAAAACCCTACCTCCAACGGTTGAAGAGTTATAGGCGAAAAACCGGTGTTTCGTAAAATGAACTATGCTGAAGGATCGAGAAAATATTTTTCCAAACTTGAAACATTAGTCGACGTAGAATTCCATCGAGATTTTGAGAACAACCTTACCAAAAGTCTATCTTCAAGCTCAAAAAAGCTATGGACGATTGCAGGCGCAAAAAATGCACTTTATAAACTGAAATCGGCTGGCAAAAGGGGAACGTATTTTTAAAAACCGAAAACGCTATCCGATGCAGAATTTTATGGGAATTACGAAAACAGCCTTAACCAAAGGTCTGTCTTACGATAATGTTCGGAAACATTTTTGTCGCCGCGTCAAGAATAACGCTCGGCGACCAGTCGCTGGTCGGTGCAACTCTGCAAACTCCTATAGGCGTTCATGCATGCCACCCCTGGTAAAAAATTAACCCACTTGCAGTTTAGCAAACCGGAGTTTTCGGTGGGATATTCTAATCCGGAATCGATGCAAAAATTATGGTTTCAGTTAAGTATAAATGTTCGACGCCACTTTTCTGATAAATGGAAAAAATCATGAATAAAAGTAGAAAAAGTTATCGTTGAAATTATTGTTGCTTTATTCTTCCCCCAGAACTTTCAGAAGAGTGTTTTCCAAAATGTGTCGTATCCCCCCTCCACTCCTTTGTGAGCCACAGTGAACTCACAAGGCTATTTCTCAGATTTCTCTATCCATGAAACAAACGTCGGCATGGATCCTAATGAAACTGCGTTCACCATTGAAGGTTGACCCATATGCTATAGCATGGGTGCACCGAGTTTGCGCCAACCTCCGATTTTTTTGGCAATTTCAGAATAAATATTTATTTTTTCGTATGCCGTCTTTAGAAAATGCCATATTGTAGCACCACAAAAAGATAATTATTATAAAAGGGGAGATTGATTCCTTTATGAATGGATGAGCTTCTAATTCCTTGGATAATATCGTTGAATTTATTGTTACTTCATTCACCGCCCCCCAAACTTTCAGAAGAGTGTTTTCCAAAATGTGTCGGTGTCTCTTTCCATACCCGTTGTGAGGCACAGAACTCTCACAAAACTACTCTTCAGTTTTTCGATCAGTTTTCAAAGTAGATTTTCGGGTAACCCGTGGAAACAGAACAACAGATTCACTTGGAGCCAAATTTCCTATAATGCCAAGCTGAAACGGGATTTTCTTGGTTTTTTTTTCAATTTATTAAGATAAAAAAGAAACTACAAAAATATAAAGTCGAAAGAGTTATCACCGGGTAAACAACATTTTCCTGATCATGATTTGCATGATTCACGAAACTTGGTGCTAACCACGGATATGAGATATCTTCAGAAGTCCTCAACATTTTTTTAAAAATCTCCCCACCTGGGAAGATTTCCAGAGTGAAACGCGGCTTCCGACCACTTTCAAAATGCTACAATAAATTGGCATGTGGATCAAATCCACGCCGCGGGTGTGGCTAAGGAGCAGTTCGGCTGGCACACGCGACGCGCGCGACGAAAAAACGCTGAGCGCGCGCCCTCGGGGCGCATTAACCGAGCGCCCTCAAAAAAAAGTAGTCGTTATTTTATTTAGGACGTTCCCTTTCATTTTTTTTGCATTTTGTTCATGCTGTTGTTGTGTCAGACGTAGGGTCGGCTTCGGAATCAATATCGTCATTTCCCTTTCCGCTCCGTGAAGCAAACAAAAAAAACTAACAAAAAAACTTATATGAAAAGTGCGAATCCCACTGAAACGGTGGTATGAGAAGCATTGCGTCTGAAAAATAGATTGTAAAAAAACATAAACGAAATACAAAAATGATAAAGGGGACGGCAAAAATGGAACAACCAACATTTTTCGAGAGCCCTCGCTTAACGCGCCCCAAAGAACACGGCCGCGCACAGCGTTTTTCCGTCGCGTGTGCCAGCCGAACTCCTCCGCAGCCACACCTGCGGTGTGGATTCGATCCACATGCCCAATAAATTTGACCCTAAAAAATTCCCTGGAGTGTTTCAAAAGTATAGACACACCACAAATAAGCCATTATAGGACCTGGGTCAATTTTTTTTACACGGAAGTTATGATTACCATTGAACTCGCCTTGCCTGAACACCCTAGTAGAAGATGAAAATCAATAAAGGAAGTTAAAACACGTTTTGACAAATTCAGAATAATTACTTATTTTTTCGCATGCCGTCTCACAAAAATGCCATATTGTAGCAACACCTAAAGATAATTACTGTGCTTATCTGTGCCAAATTCCGGTCCGCGATTGCGTCTCGACACGCTTTGCGGCCGCACGCGCTGGAGTCAGTCGAGTTTCCAGCGACAAAGCCGTCTCAATATGGCTTTTTTATACAGTTTTCTCAAATTTTGTTTACTTTCCAGTTCCTAAAACCCACCAAGAGTCAACAGATCGGCGGCTGCGGCGCTGGAAACTCTTCCGAGTCGAAAGCGCGCGGCCGCAAAGCGGGTCGAGACGCAATTGCGGACCGGAATTTGGCCCAGAGAAGCACAGTATTACAGAAGGGAAGTTTATTTCTTCTATGAATGGATGAGTTTCTAATTCCTTGGATATTATCGTTGAATTTATTGTTACTTCATTAATCCCCCCCCCAGAACTTTCAGAAGAGTGTTTTCCAAAATGTGTCGTATTCCCCCTCCACTCCTTTGTGAGCCACAGTGCACTCACAAGGCTATTTCTCAGATTTCTCTATCCATGAAACAAACGTCGGCATGAATCCTAATGAGACTTTGCGTTCACCATTGAAAGTTGGCGCAAACTCGGTGCCATATGCTATAACATAGATGCACCGAGTTTGCGCCAACCTCCGATGGAGAACGCCAAGTCTTATCAGGATCCGTGCCAATGTTATGTTGTCATCCTTTCAAACGAAACGCTGTGAGCAAAACTTCTTATAATGCCGGGCTGAAACGGCATTTTTTGTTTGCTTTTTTCAATTAAATAAAATAAAAGTGAAACTACAAGAATAAAAAGTAGAAAGAGTTACTACCTGGTAAACAACATTTTCCTGATCATGATTTGCATGATTCACGAAACTTGGTGCTAACCACGGATATGAGGTATCTTCAGAAGTCCTCAACACTTATTTCAAAATCTCCCCACCTGGGGAGAATCCTAGAGCGAAACGCGGCTTCCAATCATTTCCAAAATGCTTCAATAAATCTGGCCTTAGAAAATTCGCTGGAGTGTTTCAAAAGTATAGACGCGACCCAAAAAAGCCATTGTAGGTCCTGGGTTTTTTTTTTCGCTGAAGTTATGATTACCATTGAACTCGCCTTGACTGAACACCCTAGTAGAAGATGAAAATTAATTAAGAAAGTGAAAACACTTTTGGAGAAATTCAGAAGAAATATTTATTTTTTCGCATGCCGTCTCACAAAAATGCCATATTGTAGCACCACAAAAAGATAATTATTTTGGAAGAGAAGTTTGATTCTTCTCTTAATGGATGAGTTTGTAACTCCTTGGATAGTTGTCCTAATGGTCTGCATTTATTTGGATTCTTAAGTGTTTTCTGCATAACACGCCAACAGACTTGAGCGATTTCTCCGTGGCTGAATTCTCGACAGTAGCGATTATGTTAATTTCTCAAATGCAGGAAAAAATCAGCATTTTTGATTACGAAAACATCTGAATTGTTTATTGATTTATTATTCATTCAAAAAATATTTAATTATTGATTGATTTAATCATTCGATTATTGCCTAATTTATTTGTCTGTTTATCCAATATTTGTTTTTACTTAGTGACTCAGATTTCTATCATTTTTATCTTTTGATAAATTAAATATTGTTTTCAATCTTCTATTAATTTATTTACTTATATTTTTCCTTTGGCTACTGATTTATTTGTTTTCAGGTTCTAATTTTATCACTGTCTAGTTTTATCTATTCTTTGATCTATTTTTTATCAACTACTTTATTATTTATCTATTTATTCGTATTTATTTATTTAATTATTTAATCATACTCCTATTTATTTGTACAATTATGCAAGTATTCAATTGCTTTTATTCACTATGCAAAATCAACGACACGCTCAAGTGGGGTAGCGAATCCCTACCATCGTATCTTTTCTTTTCATTGGTCAAATGTGTTTTTTTCAGATTTTGCGAATTAGGATGCGATTTTGCGAACTTATGTGAGCCACAGTGCACTCACAAGGATATTTTTCAGATTTCTCTACCCATCCGTGAATTTCGTCTCTTTAATGGATAAATTGGCAGCAATTGTTATTATAATGCCAAGCTGAAACGGGATTTTCTTTGTTTTTTTCCAATTTAATAAGATACAAAAGAAACTACAAGAATAAAAAGTTGAAAGAGTTATCACTTGGTAAGCGGCATTTTCTTGATTATGGTTTGCATGATTCTCGAAGCTTGGTGCTAATCGCGAATATGAGTCGAATAATCGCGAGTCTTTTGAATTAAGGCTTATCGGGCTCTTCATGTCAGAATCTCCTTATCAACTGTTATATTTGCCATGACCGACCGCTCCGCTGATTGCTACGCCCGGACTCATCCGAGCAAGATTGAATTTACCTCATATTCGCGATTAACACCAATTGTCGACAATCATGCGAGTCATGATCAGGAAAATGCTGCTTACCAGGTTATAAATCTTTCAACTTTTTATTCTTGTAGTTTCATTTTTATCTTTTTAAATTGAAAAAAAAACAAAAAAAAATCCCGTTCCAGCTTGGCATTATAATAACAATTGCTGCCAATTTATCCAATAAAGAGACGAAATTCACGGATGGGTAGAGAAATCTGAAAAATATCCTTGTGAGTGCACTGTGGCTCACATAAGATTTACAAAATCGCATCCTAATTCGCAAAAACTGAACAAAAACACATTTGACCGATGAAAAGAAAAGATACGATGGTGGGGATTTGCTATTACCCCACTTGAGCGTCTCGTTGATTTTGTATAGTGAATAAAAGCAAATAAATACTTGCATAATTGTACAAATAAATAGGAGTATGATTAAATAAATAAATAGATAAATCTGAATAAATAAACGAATAAATAGATAATTAATAAAGTAGCCGATAAAAATAGATCAAGGACTAGATAAAACTACAAATAAATCAATAGAAAGATGTAAACAATAAATAATTATTCAAAACATAAAAATATGAATCACTTAGTAAAAACAAATAATGTATAAATAAATAAATAAAATAGATAGACAATTATCGAATGATTAAATAAGCCAAGAAATAAGTATTTTCGGAATGAATAATAAATCAGTAAAAAATTCAGATATCCCTTTCGCGGACACACCCACCATACCCCACTTGAGCGTGTCGTTTATTTTTCATAGTGAATAAAATAAATTAAATACTTGCATAATTGTACAAATAAATAGGAGTATGATTGAATAAATAGACAGATAAATATGAATAAATACCTGAATGAATAGATAAATAATAAAGTAGGTGATGAAAAATAGATCAAGGAATAGATAAAACTAGATAGTGATAAAATTAGAACCTGAAAACAAATTAGTCTGTAGAAAAAAGGAGAACTATAAGCAAATAAATTAATACAAAATAAAAACAATATTTAATTATTCAAAAGATAAAAACGATGAAAATCTGTGTCACTAAGTAAAAACAAATAATGGATAAACAGACAAATAAAATAGGCAATAATCGAATGATTAAATTAATCAATAATTAAATGTTTTTTGAATGAATAATAAATCAATAAAAAATTCAGATGTTTTCGTAATCAAAAATGCTGATTTTGTCCTGCATTTGAAAAATTAACATAATCGCTACTGTCGAGAATTCAGCCACGGAGAATCAAATTCATCCATTAAGAGAAGAATCAATCTCCCCTTTCATAATAATTATCTTTAGGTGGCGCTACAATATGGCATTTTTCTAAGACGGCATGAGAAAAAATAAATATCTATTCTGAATTTGCCAACAAATATTTTACCTTTCCTAATTGATTTTTATCTTCTACTAAGGTTTTCAGGCAAGACGAGTTCAATGGTAATCATAACTTCCGTGAAAAAATTGAACCAGTCCTATAATGACTTATTTCGAGTGCGCCTATACTTTTGAAACACCCCAGGGAAATTTTTTAGGGTCAAATTTATTGTAGCATTGCGGAAATGATTGAAGCCGCGTTTCGCTCTGGGATTCTCCCCAGGTGGGGAGATTCTAAAAAAAGTGTTAAGGACTTCTGGAGATACCTCATATTCGTGATTAGCACCAAGTTTCGTGAATCATGCAAATCATGATCAAGAAAATGTTGTTTACCCGGTGATAACTCTTTCGACTTTATATTTTTGTAGTTTCTTTTTTATCTTAATAAATTGAGAAAAAAAACCAAGAAAATCCCGTTTCAGCTTGGCGTTATAAGGAGTTTTGCTAACAACGTTTCGTTTGAAAGGATGACGACATAACATTGGCACGGATCCTGATAAGACTTGACGTTACCCATCGGAGGTTGGCGCAAACTCGGTGCACCTATGCTATAGCATATGGCACCGAGTTTGCGCCAACCTCCGACGGGAAACGCAAAGTCTCATTAGGATCCATGCCCACGTTAGTTTCATGGATAGAGAAATCTGAGAAATAGCCTTGTGAGTGCACTGTGGCTCACAAGGGAGTGGAAGGGGGATACGACACTTTTCGAAAAACGTTCTTCCGAATATTGTGGGGGACGAATGAAGTAGCAAAAAAATAATGGTAACTCTTTCTACTATAGTTGTACACAAAGGGAATTTTCGAAAGATTTTTCGAATTTGTTTTCGTTCAATTTCGTTTGTTCGAAAATTCGTCGAATGGAAATTTTTCAAAATTCGTTCTTTGGAAATCCGGTTTTTTTGGAAATTTTCTCGAAATTCGTTCGTTCGACCTTCGAAATTTCGAAAGTTTAGCGAAATCGTGAGACGGCATATGCGAAAAAAAAACATTTATTCTGAATCTGTCAAAAAGTGCTTTACTTTCTTAATTCATTTTCATCTTCTAGTAGGGTGTTCAGGCAAGGCGAGTTCAATGGTAATCATAACTTCCGTGAAAAAAATACCCAGGTCCTACAATGGCTTATTTGGGTTGCGTCTATACTTTTGAAACACTCCAGCAAATTTTAAGGCCAGATTTATTGAAGCATTTTGAAAATGATTGAAGCCACGTTTCGCTCTGGAATTCTCCCCGGGTGGGGAGATTTTTTAAAAAGTGTTGAGGACTTCTGAAGATACCTCATATTCGTGATTAACACCAAGTTTCGTGAATCATGCAAATCATGATCAAGAAAATATTGTTTACGCGGTGATAACTCTTTCGACTTTATATTTTTGTAGTTTCTTTTTTATCTTAATAAATTGAGAAAAAAAAACCAAGAAAATCCCGTTTCAGCTTGGCATTATAGGAAATTTGGCTCCAAGTGAATCTGTTGTTCTGTTTCCAGGCGTTACCCGAAAATCTACTTCGAAAACTGATCGAAAAACTGAAGAGTAGTTTTGTGAGAGTTCTGTGCCTCACAACGGGTATGGAAAGAGACACCGACACATTTTGGAAAAAGCTATTCTGAAAGTTTGGGGGGCGGTGAATGAAGTAACAATAAATTCAACGATATTATCCAAGGAATTAGAAACTCATCCATTCATAAAGGAATCAATCTCCCCTTTTATAATAATTATCTTTTTGTGGTGCTACAATATGGCATTTTCTAAAGACGGCATACGAAAAAATAAATATTTATTCTGAAATTGCCAAAAAAATGTTTTAACTTTCCTAATTGATTTTTATCTTCTTCTAAGGTTTTCAGGCAAGACGAGTTCAATGGTAATTATAAATTCAGCGAAAAAATCTGACCCAAATCCTTTAATGGCTTATTTGGGTTGCGTTTATACTTTTGAAACACTCCAGGGAAAATTTTTAAGGCCAAATATATTGTAGCATTGTGGAAATGATTGAACCCGCGTTCCGCTCTGGGATTCTCCCCAGGTGGGGAGATTCTAAAAAAAGTGTTAAGGACTTCTGGAGATACCTCATATCCGTGGTTAGCACCAAGTTTCGTGAATTATGCAAATCATGATCAGGAAAATGTTGTCTACCAGGTAATAACTCTTTCTACTTCTTATTCTTGTAGTTTCATTTTCATCTTTTTAAACTGAAAAAAACAAAGAAAATCCCGTTTCGGCCCGGCATTATAAGAAGTTTTGCTCACAGCGTTTCGTTTGAAAGGATGACAACATAATATTGGTACGGATCCTAATAAGACTTGGCGTTACCCATCGGAGGTTGGCGCAAACTCGGTGAACCTATGCTATTGCGTATGGCACCGAGTTTGCGCCAACCTTCAATGGTGAACGCAGTCTCATTAGGATCCATGCCGACGTTAGTTTCATGGATAGAGAAATCTGAGAAATAGCCTTGTGATTGCACTGTGGCTCACAAAGCCTTTTTTTCAAGAGATTCCACATTAATCTCATGAAATTACAAAACGAAAAAAAATGCTGTTTAAGCTCAGCATTATAAAAACGATCGCTCCCAGTAAATCCATTGTAGACATTACTCGGAATTTTATTCCAAAAAAAAAAGATTGAAAAACTGAAAAGTAGTTTTGTGAGAGTTCTGTGCCTCACAACGGGTATGGAAAGAGAATCCGACACATTTTGGAAAACACTCTTCTGAGAGTTGTGGGGGGGGGGGGATGAATGAAGTAACAATAATTTCAATGATAATATCCAAGGAATTAGAAACTCATCCATTCATAGAAGAATTAAACTTCCCTTCTATAATACTGTGCTTCTCTGGGCCAAATTCCGGTCCGTAATTGCGTCTCGACACGCTTTGCGGCCGCGCGCATTCGACTCGGAGGAGTTTCCAGCGCCGCAGCCGCCGATCTGTTGACTCTTAGGTGGGTTTTAGGAACTGGAAAGTAAAAAAAATTGAGAAAACTGTATAAAAAAGCCATATTGAGACGGCTTTGTCGCTGGAAACTCGACTGACTCCAGCGCGTGCGGCCGCGAAGCGTGTCGAGACGCAATAGCGGACCGGAATTTGGCACAGATAAGCACAGTAATTATCTTTTTGTGGTGCTACAGTATGGCATTTTTGTGAGACGGCATGCGAAAAAATAAGTAATTATTCTGAATTTGTCAAAAAGTGTTTTACCTTTCTTAATTAATTTTCATCTTCTACTAGGGTGTTCAGGCAAGGCGAGTTCAATGGTAATCATAACTTCCGTGAAAAAATTGAACCAGTCCTATAATGACTTATTTCGAGTGCGCCTATACTTTTGAAACACCCCAGGGAAATTTTTTAGGGTCAAATTTATTGGGCATGTGGATCGAATCCACACCGCAGGTGTGGCTGCGGAGCAGTTCGGCTGGCACACGCGACGGAAAAACGCTGTGCGCGGCCGTGTTCTTTGGGGCGCGTTAAGCGAGGGCTCTCGAAAAATGTTGGTTGTTCCATTTTTGCCGTCCTCTTTATCATTTTTGTACTTCGTTTATGTTTTTTTGTGAGCAATGTATTTTTCAGACGCAATGCTTCTCATACCACCGTTTCAGTGGAATTCGCACCTTTCATATAAGTTTTTTTTTTTACTTTTTTTGTTTGCTTCACGGAGCGGAAAGGGAAATGACGATATTGATTCCGAAGCCGACCCTACGTCTGACACAACAACAGCATGAACAAAATGCATAAAAGTATGAAAGGGAACGTCTTAAATGAAATAACGACTACTTTTTTGAGGGCCCTCGGTTAATGCGCCCCGAGGGCGCGCGCTCAGCGTTTTTTCGTCGCGCGCGTCGCGTGTGCCAGCCGAACTGCTCCTTAGCCACACCCGCGGTGTGGATTTGATCCACATGCCAATTTATTGTAGCATTTTGGGAATGATTGGAAGCCGCGTTTCACTCTGGGATTCTTTCCAGGTGGGGAGATTTTTAAAAAAATGTTTAGGACTTCTAAAGATACCTCATATTCGTGATTACCACCAAGTTTCGTGGATCATGCAAATCATGATCAGGAAAATGTTGTTTACCAGGTAATAACTCTTTCGACTTTATATTCTTGTAGTTTCACTTTTATTTTATTTAATCGAAAAAAGCAAACAAAAATTGCCGTTTCAGCCCGCCATTATAAGAAGTTTTGCTCACAGCGTTTCGTTTGAAAGGATGACAACATAACATTGGCACGGATCCTAATAGGACTTGGCGTTCTCCATCGGAGGTTGGCGCAAACTCGGTGCATCTATGCTATAGCATATGGCACCGAGTTTGCGCCAACCTTCAATGGTGAACGCAGTCTCATTAGGATCCATGCCGACGTTAGTTTCATGAATAGAGAAATCTGAGAAATAGCCTTGTGAGTGCACTGTACTCACAGCGAACCCCCCGCCTAACAGCTGTTTTTCAAATCAATCCTTATCTGAAACAGCTGAATTTCCGCGAAATCTTAGAGCCAAACTTGAAAATTATCGAGATATTAATTTCCGACCAAGAAGAAATTTAAAAAGATAGGAGTTAAGCAGGATTTATACTCTGTTTATCTTGAATTGCACAAAACACGGTCCGCCAATAGTCCTCTGATTGGCCCGCTAGTACCGTAGTGTACGTCCACGACGCGTTCTCGGCAGACACGACGGCACAGTGGCAGGGTGGGTGGCCTAGTGACGGGATTGACGAGTCAATTGCTCTGCACACCGGGTGCACATCCGGGTCTGCCGAGAACGCGTCGTGGACGTACACTACGGTACCAGCGGTCCAATTAGAGGACTATTGGCGGACCGTGTTTTGTGCAATTCAAGAGTATACATCAAAACAAAAACAATTGGGCGAGGAGTTCACCGAGCGTCGTGAGGTTGCGTCCATACACAATGGGGACGGCATGCTCTTCGGGTCATCTCTGGCTCGACGCTTCGCACGTACAGCGCGGAGCAGCTCCCTGACCTCCTCATAAGCGTTCATGCATGCCGCCCCAGAATGGTCCAGACCAGAGGTAGTCGGGTAAGAACACTTTTTACTAGGAAACGGGTACGCCAAAATCGACAGGAAGGTAGAAAGCGTAAAATGAAAGCGGAAAATGTTGCGCCAAATCTGAAAATCTAGCTCTTTGTCATCCAACGGAGGGGCAGAGCTGTTTCCATTGAAAAAACTGAGCAATGTGTTTGATGTCAACAATAGTTCATGCAACAAAATCTAAAAGTGTGCGACTCCTTATGAAAATTGAAGCCATAAAAATTGAGAAACTGGCAGAGCGAGATAGAGAATTCGAATGTAGAGCCGCGTGGAACAGGAGGAGATAGGAGTAAGAGGCGTGGTATTCCCATTCAACGGCCAATCGGCGAAGTTCAGGGGGTGGAGAGACCTCCGCTGATTGGCCGACGCAGGGATAAATTCCGCCCCGTACTCCTATCTCCTCCTGTACCCTCAGAATATTATTCAAGTTCTATTGAAAAAAAAAACATCAGCAAAGGCTCATATCCAACGAAAAGTACAAATGGTGAGATTTTTGCAGCAGTTTCTTTTCCGGATTTTTGGGAGAACATCCAGAGCTTCAACTGCCAGTTTTCCGGATTCTATCGGTTGATCCAATCGTTGGACGAAAATATGGACGCGATTTGGTCACGTGGAATAAGCAATGTTAATGGATGTATGGATAACACATTTCATACGAACTAATCGCATTAGGATTTCATATATCCCGCCATAATAGTCATGAATGTATGGGCAGGGTACTGAATAATGTGCTTGAGGTCACCAATAGTCCAGTCATTTACGGGGAAAAAACTTTGAAAAAATCGACTTCTTTCTCAAATTCTTACGTAAGTACTCTGTTATTCATTCGAATCGAATAGAAAAATAAATTTACGGATTTTACTATCCATTCGAAAATGTTGGAACTTCTCTTCCATGATTATTCTTTTTTAAAAAAGTTCATTCAAGGAATTGGCAAAAAAATTATTCATTAGAGAATTTCTAACAGGTGCTTCTCTAAAGAACCATTCAAAAAAGGTTTCGAAAAAATTTATCACAAAAAAAAATTAAACATGACATACTGTGCTTATCTGGGCCAAATTTCGGTCCGCAATTGCGTCTCGACACGCTTTGCGGCCGCACGCTCCCGAGTCAGAAGAGCTTCCAGCGTCGCAGCCTCCAACCTGTTGACTCTAGGAGGATTTCGAAAACTGGAAACTATGAAAAATTGGAGAAATTTGTATGAAAAAACCACATCGAATCGGCTTTGGCGCTGGAAAACCGACTGACTCGAGCGCGTGCGGCTGCAAAGCGTGTCAAGACGCACTTGCGGACAGGAATTTGGCCCAGATAATCACTGTATTCCGGATTTTTCATAAGGGCATATTCAAAAATTTTTATTCCAGATTTGTCGAAGAAACAGTCTCAATTCAACTGATAAACTTCAATCTTAATTCTCACAAAAAGTAGCTCTATGTGCCGATATCCAACGGGGACTTTTTATGGTAGGATTTTGTCAGCGATTCCCATTTCGGATATCCGACTAGAAAATCCGCAGCTTTGAAATGCTAGTGGGATGAGCTTTTGATGTGCTCATCCTACTTGATATCTAGACACGAACCGGCTACGTGTATCAAACAATGTTTATGGATGTATCGATAATACATTCTATCTGAACTAATCTCGTTAGAGTTTCGCATATCCCGCCATAATATTCATGGATGTATAGTATAGTTGTACACGAACGGAATTTTCGAAAAATTTTCGAACGATTTTTCGAAAATTTTTTCGTTCGTTCTCGTTCGTTCAAAAATTCGTCGAACGAAATTTCTTCAATTTTCGTTCGTTCGAAATTTTTTCGAATTTGTACAACTACCAGGCCGTCCAATAATTCCTGTCCAAAAATTTTCAAATTTCTATAATTTTCCTTAGAAATGTTATAATATCAGGCAAGTGTAAGAACCTCCTAGAAGGTCCTCCAAAGTTATACCCTATATAAGGCGCAGTCGCCGCGTCTAGCTACCAGTACAAGCTTAAATGGACCAAGGTCGAATTCGTAGGTTCGTGTACTATGAGTGGCTGCTGGGCAACGACACGGGCACCGCGGTCGCCAACATCTGCAGAGCGTGCAAGGAGGATGCAGTGTCCCAACGCACAGTCAGCCGCTGGTTCAATCGTTTCGAGAGCGGCGACACGAGCCTCGAGGGCAGGGAGCACAGCGGGAGGCCTTCTACGGTGGATGATGACGAAGTCAGTCGCTGTATCAAGGAGAAGCCGGAAGCCACCACCCGTGAACTGGCGACGACGCTCGGCTGCAGCAAGTGCACCATCATGAATCGACTCAACTTACTCAGCTACCACAAAGTTCTGGCTCGTTGGATCCCCCACCATCTGACGGACGCCAACAAGCAGAGCTCTGCCAGTCCCTCCTCCTTCGTCCGCATCGCAAGGAGTTTCTCGAGGACCTGGTCACTGGGGATGAGAGCTGGGTCCTCTACGACAACGTCGCCCGCCGTGCCGTCTGGATCCCGCGCGGAGAAGAGCCGCCGACGACGCTGAAAGCCGACCTGCACCCGCTGAAGATCATGCTCTGCTGCTGGCGGCACACCAAGGGCATGCTGTATTTCGAGCTGCTCCCGCAAGGCAGGACGGTCACCGCCTCTATCTACACCGATCAGCTCGAGAAACTAGCCGCCGCCATCCTAGAAAAGCGTCCCCGACGGGCCTCGGTCCACCTGCTGCACGACAACGCGCGCCCCCCACATGGCGAAGGAGACCCAGCAGAAGTTGGCGACGCTCGGCTGGGAGACGGTTGCCCATCCGCCGTATTCCCCGGACCTCGCCCTCTCCGACTACCACTTGTTCCGCCCGCTAAAGCACCACTTGGCCGGAAGAAAATTCACCAACTACGACAACCTCAAATCCGACATCGCGGACTTCTTCGAGTCGCAGCCCCCGGAGTTCTGGGCGAAGGGCATCGGCGACCTGCCCAATCGATGGGCCACTGTTGTGGATAACTGTGGTGATTATATTGTTGATTAGACTTGTTTTTCAATAAAGTTGAAAAAAATTTAAAATGGTGAAATTTTCGGACAAGAATTATTGGACAACCTGGTATAATGTATAGGCAATACAATATAGGATAAAGCTGGTTTCATTGTAGAAAAACATCAATTGAGGATCTTTCTGAATCCAACAGCTGCCAAGTGAAATATGCAACAAATCCAGAATTTACTGACTTTCAATTTAAAATAAAAACTCAGAAAAGTTGGAAAAGGAAGTCGCACAGTTTTCCGGGCAGTTTTCTGAGATACCGTTCAATAGACTAATTTAAAATTAATATTCCACAAATTCAGTCACGCAAAAAAAATCAGATGTTCCAGGATCGCCACATTAAAGAAAACATTAAATCCAAAACTTTCTCAAGCTCCCATTCAAAAAAAGTGTGGTGATTTTGAATTTCAAAATTTATATTCATTCAAAAGACAGCGCCAAAGGAACCTAGAGGCTATAAAACGGCGAAATTCTCATGGTTTCTACGCGTGCTGGTGCGGAGCGGCGGTTAGAGACAGTGAGAGAGCGCGCGATAGACGGAGGGAGCGGACCGCCCGCGCCGCTCGCTCCATGAGTTGTGAGCATTACGACGCTTTACAGCGGGTATTCCAACGGAAATCAAAAATAGTAGAATTTTTGCAGCGATTCCCGCTCCGGATATCCGATAGGAAAATTCGGAGCTTTCAACTACTGCCGGGATAAATTTTCGACCAGATGATCCGGGCTGAGATCTTCAAGCAATTCGGTCACTTCAAATCTTCAGCGTTTTTGAATGGATGTATAGGTAATAGTTTCTAGCCGAACAAACCTAATAATGTTTTCAGATATGGGATGTTTGTATAGGTAAGATAACACTGGATAACGTAGGATAAAACTGTTTCAATGGATTAACCTAAATATTGTGTTTAAGGTCACTAATACTTGAGTACTGCACTTCTCTGGACGAAATTCCTGTCCGCAATTGCGTCACGACACGCTATGCGGCCGCGCGCGCCAGAGTCTGACTCGATTTCAGCCCCGCAGCCGCTGATCTGATGCCTCTGGGTGGCTTTTAGAGACTGGAACCTTGAAAAATGGAGAAAACTGAATAGGAAAAAGCCACCTAGGGCTGCTCTGGCGCTTGCAACTAGACCGACTCAAGCGCGTGCGGCTGCAAGCGTTCTGAGACGCAATTGCGGGACCGAAGTTTGGTCTCGAGAAGCAGAGTAAGTTATTCAACAAAATCAGAAAAATTTCAATACTCTGGCCGCAGCTCGGATAAAAACTCTGCTATTCTTTCGAAAATAATAGAAGAAAAAAAACCTAGATTTGCCGAAAATTCAAAAAGATTTTCTAAATATGTCAAAAAGTGGTCTCAAAAAAATTCAAGTTCACTGCTTTCATGCTTCCAAAAGATAGCTCTGGAGGCCGATTTTCAGAGTAAAATATCAATGATGGAATTTCGCAGCGATTCCGGCTTCGGATATCCGATAGGGAAATCCAGAGCTTTCAACTGCTTCTGGGATAAATTTTTGATCGGCTAATCCAGCCTAAAATCTGGACGCGATTTGGTATTGTGGAATCTGCGATGATTATAGATTTATAAACAGTACACTTCATTCAAGCTGATCTCGTCAGAATTTCGTATATCCAGAAATCATATTCATGGATGTATGGGTAATTTTTGAGAAATATATTTACGTGTTTTATTCTTCTTCTTCTTATTATTATTATTGTTATTTTATTATTATTATTAATATTATTATTAATATTATTATTATTATTATTATTATTATTATTATTATTATTATTATTATTATTATTATTATTATTATTATTACTATTATTATTATTATTATTATTATTATTATTATTATTATTATTATTATTATTATTACTATTATTATTATTATTATTATTATTATTATTATTATTATTATTATTATTATTATTATTATTATTATTATTATTAATATTATTATTACTATTATTATTATTGTTATTATTTTATTATTATTATGATGATGATTATTATTATTATTATTATTAATTTTTGATTACTTAAATAATTTATTCTTTCTTTAAATTACTTATTGATTAATTTTTCAATTATTGATTTATTTTTATGTTTATTATGTTTCATTTTATTTATTTATTTGCTTATTCATTTGTAATCAATATTATTATTATTATTATTAGCTTTTTCTTTCTTCCTTTCCTTCCCTAACAAATTTTTATATGAATTGTTTCGCCTCTTTCGTCGAACAATTCATATCCCTAGCTGCCCCGAGGCTCTTCAGTGAAGAGGGCAACTATTCTGCCAATTCGAGACTTGATGCCTCAGCAAAAGAGACTTCATGCTCATGTACAAGTCGGCATGAAGTCTTAATTTGCGGGGTTAAATTCACTGTATGGGTGAATTTGCCACTAGGATAGGTGAGAATGAGGTGAATATCCCGTGAAAATGGTGCGAACTGGCAGCGAGAGAGGGTCCAAATTACTCCGAAAATGAGGTGAAATTACCTCGAAAAATGGGTGAGTTTACCTCGAAAATTTCCCGAGTTTGATGGTCCACAGCGCAAGAAGCCCCGCCTTGTCCGCAACATGGGCGTAATCATCACCGAGGTCTGCGGTGAGGAGCCACCCTCTGCGAGCCGCGGCGTAACTCGCCCCCCCCGCAGTGAGGATACCCTCTGTATCCTCCCTGCAGGGGAGACCAGCTGTTCCCCCAATCGCGGCGTGACCTTGGCGCGTCCGCGGCGTGACCTTGTCGCGTCGCGGCGTGGACGGCCCGGGTCACGGACGACTTTTCCTTATTGGGTATCCCATTGGAGCTCATTAGCGTGTGCTGTCCTGGGCAATCGATTCTCGACTGAAGCTTCGACGGCCGATCGCTGTAATTCTGCGATTCAAGTTCTGTAAATCTAATATTATTCTATGATGCTAGTATTCAATTATTCTCTGGGTCCTCTTCTATGAATCTACAATATTTTTCCTACATTCTACCACGTTTCCTCCCGTCCTCGAAGGGAATTTTTTTGCTGTTCTAGTTAATTTGTGATTTAATTCGCACTAGACGGAGCGTGGAATTATTTCGCAAGTAGCTAGAATTTTGCAAATATTTATGATTCCCCGCATCTTTCCTGATTTCGTATTATTTATACTTTGCGTTTTTTTTAAACTAACGTCTACTTTGCGCGAAATTCCTCTTGTTTTGAATACGTTAGCGAAAAAGTTAACATTAACTGTGCTCGAATTTCTTCCTAAATTAATAGTTTTCAGGGCTCAGGTAGTTTCTTTAAATAAAACTAGCGTCCAATATGCTCAAAAAACGCTTGATGTTTCAAAAAATTTCAGAGCCCAAATTCTTTTTTCAAACTAACGTTCACAATGCACAAAATTCTTCCTGTTTTGAAATTTTGAATTTTAAATATTTTTTTAATACAAAATGACGTCCATCGTGTTCAAAAATATCCCTGTTCGAATAGTTTCAGTAATCTGGTAGTTTTTTTCGCAAGAAAAAGTTTTTTTTTCAAACTAGTGTGTTTCCATTACGAATACAAAACAGAAATTTTTCATGATTAGCATTGTTTGCTTCAAGGAATCAACCAATATTGGTCTCGGCCTGCATCTAATCGAGTATGCTGTTCTAGAGGGGATGCCATAGGGGAAGTGAAGTGGGAAGGGCAGTCTAGGTATCAGTGTTGGGTGATAATTATCTAACACCTTATCGCCATAAACCCAAAAGGCCATTAGCGTTCTAGGGCCATATGCTTTCTAAATTGTCCGTCACCCTCTTTATGGTCTGATCGTCTTTAATTTCGCTTGTTTTAATTCACATTTTTTTAATCATTCATGCAAGAAGCGCTAATAGCTGAATATTTAGAAAATTCATTCTAAAAAATTGTAAAAATTCCAGAGAACCAATGTGAAACTATTCAGATGGAAAACTTTTTATTTGCAGGACGTGTTGATGATATCTATTTTCATACGACAGTAATCGAAACTTATTAGTCACTCCGATTTTTGTAGTTTCTCCAAAGCTCTGACTCGAGATCACTATCGCCTTTTCTTGTACTTTTGGTTTTCGGATGCTTATGTTTCGAATAGTCCCTGAAAATTTTGGGCTCTCCACAAAGTAGTCTGATTAAACCGTTTTCGTTTACACCAAATCAATATTTACGAAAGCATATTACGAGAACAAAAAACTAGTGAGTGATAAGTTGAATTTTTATCGAGAATATAATGTATAAACTTTGAATTGTATCTGAAAAATTATTCATGTTTAAATATTTTTATAATAACAAGTTTTCGAATACTCAAAATTACTGACAAAAGTTTCGAAAATATTCATTCCGTACCTGTCTCTAGACAAATATTATCGAACCTCATTTTTGTCTTGGTTTTTTCAAACGTAGTAAAACTGTCCTGATGATTTTAAATCTAACGTAAAATGATTAGAACGCAATTACCAGAGCCGAACAAATTGTTATTGAGACAACTAGCACGTCTTCTCCTGTCAGAAAAGGCAGAAAGAAAACACAAAGAAGTAGTCAAAAAAAACTCTGAAGAGTTACGGAACTGTCCATTTTTTTCACATTGCTTGACATGATTCGTTGGTTATCGACCCAAAAGAATCTCCATTCATACGTGTTAAATGGGAAAAAAAGGATCAAGATGGTTCTTGAAATTTTGAACGATTAAACTGTTGCTTATGTTCTGCTTTTCACAATGGTGTTCAGATTCATAAAGATGTGAAATTCCTCAAGAACAAGCCTGCTTTTCCAGAGCGTGGATAAAACAAAAGCGAGCCTACCTCTGAGTAGAATCTGATTGGAATATTTATTTCACTGACATAGTAGTGGGGACTCGAAGCCGCTTTTTTAGAATTGTTAAACATTAGGATTGTTTCCTAAGACTCGTGGTTGTTCTAATCATCCGACATGCGCTAGCGCGCTCTAACTAATACGTCTCGGATACCGCAGATGCTGTTTAGCCGCGCCCATCCGCCGCGCGCGGTGGCCCCGCCGCATTGGCGGTGGGGGAAACGCAGTACTCCCTGCACCCTCCCTGCAGCCAAAATTATGCTGGCCTCCGGAGAGTGGCTCGAAGTCACCTTTCAGGGTCGGCATCAGAATGCCGAATGAGGACTCTAGTGAGATGAGGCGGCTTTTATACCGGCTGTGCTCACGATAAACACGTCGAGACGTGATCAATAGTTTTACCATGTTTTCGCTGAGATGTTTTCACTTGTTTAGAAATTTCTGAGATGCCAGCAACGGAGGTATATTCACTCTTTGCGCTGACTGATATCCGACCGCTCAGCAAATTCACCTTTTGCGCGGATAAGCTTTGATGACGGCGCTAAAGGTGAATGTGATGCCTAATGATAACAGAGCGTGATAAAGGCCGCTTTCCCCGAAGCATCAAGTCTCGAATTGGCAGAGTAGTGTAAAAAGATATTCAATTTTTTTTCCAAGTGATTAATTTCAAATTAAGATTTTTTATAAATAATAGAGGGACTATCCTAGACGGGGGGGGCACCCAAGATTTTTTTCATAGAAATGAAATGAACCACCGATCTACAAGCTAACAATCGAAGTATTTCTATAGAAGTTCAATAACGACAATGATTAATAGCAGCAACAAGCATTTCCTATTTGGTTTTTTTTGTTCATTTATATGAAAAAATCTTAGGTGCTCCCCCCCCCGTCTAGGATAGAGCCATAATTAAATAGTATTCGATTTTGAAACCCTCTGTATTTACCATACCGTTAGATAAGATATGTAAGATTGAATAGGATTAAGGTGAATTAAGCTGATTTTCCAACGGAGAAAAAAATTAAATAACAGCTTCTGAGATCAACAACTGTCTACTGTGTTATGCAACGAAATCCGAAAATTCGTGTCTTCCAAATGAAAACGAAAATGAGGAAAACCGAGAAAATGACAGCACGAGAGAGAGAGAGAGAGAGATAATTCGAACGTATGTAAAGCGTGCTACTGCTAAGGTGAGAGTGGCGAGTCTTTTTTTTTCGTGGGTGGCGTCGTCGGTCTCATACAAGGTCTTCTTGCACTTGTGATGTGATTGCGGCCAGTAAATAATACGATCATGAGAAATCGCGATAAGGAATACGCGTTCTGCAACTTGCACGTGAGAACTGAACAATGATATCGGGGCGTATGGGGGGGGGGTGGGGGACGTGAGTGATGGGGGTGGCGCCGTAGGGGAAGATCCTGACAACGATATGAATTTGAATGGAAAAGTTTGAAACAGAAGGATGAGAAGAGCCCACCCGCCACCCCCCCCCACGTGGCCGAGGGGCTTTTCTAGATGTGTGGTCTTTTGTTGGGCCGGCCTCTGCCCACCCACGACGATCAATAGGAACGCCGGCCACTCGGGGGAAATAACAAACCACAAAGATCAAAAACTGGGAATCTTTCTAGATGGGTGGTCAGGCGTTTCCCCACCGGGTTGAAATTTGTGTATCTGGGGGAGGGGGGGATGAATTTTCTTAACCGCTCCCCCCCCCCTCCCACCCAGTGATAACGGTGTTTATTTTTTTCCCACCCTCAACCTGTGTGGTCTGATACGCCACTTGAACGAACGAACGCCGTGATCATCGGCCGCCGATCTGATATTGACATGATGAGAAATCTCAGAGCGATTTCAGGGGGGGGGGGAAGATGGCGGAACGAATGTATCCATGAAACAGGCGAATCACATTTTGCCTGCTGGCTATCTATACAAAGTGCATGAGAGAGCCTGAAAGGCTTCACACGAGAAACAATTTCGATGAAATGCCAATCGATTTGGTCAGGATTCACTTGAAAAACGCTTTTTCTGTGTTAGTTTCTCACAATTCCTGACGAAGAATAGTTAACATTACTCATTCTCTTCGCACGATTTTATATTTGTATTCGATCAGTTTCTGACATTTTTTAAACCGAATTTTCAGAATCATTTTTGTGAATCATTTTCACAATTCGAGTGTGATTTTGCAGCCTTTAGTTTATATTTTTATTATTCTCGAACGTCTGTCTTATACAGCGTAATGAATTATTATTATTATTTTGATAATTTTCACTGAATTTTTGATTTCCGGTTCTTGATTTTTTTCAAAACTTTTTTTTTTGAAAAAAGTTGAACTCTTAAGCTGCACTTCTATGCACCAAAATCACGCAACAGAAAGAACCGCAGAAGTTTCATTGAACTTTTGTACGTTTCTACGCCTTTCAAGACAGCCTCACAATACGTTTAAGACTTTGAAATTAGTTTTCCATGTCTCTGAGCGATGTGTTTACATACTGTGCTTCTCTGGGCCGAATTCCGGTCCGCAATTGCGTCTCGGCACGCCTTGCGGCCGCACGCTCCCGAGTCGGAAGAGTTGTCAGCGCCAAGCCGCCGATCTGCTGACTCTAGGTGGGTTTTGAAAACTGGAGAGTGAAAAAATCAGAGAGGTTTTATATGCTGGAAACTAAACAAAATTGGTAAAAATTGTAAAAAAAAAGCCACATCGAGTCGGTTTTGGTGCTAGAAACTCGACTGACTTGAGCGCGTGCGGCCGCAAAGCGTGTCGAGACGCAATTGCGGACCGGAATTTGGCCGAGAGAAGCACAGTACGTGGGCCTCTATTTCACCTATGTAGCTGAAGCACGACACAGGTGAAAAATTTGCAGAACACTTCCGTTGAAGTTTTGTACGTTCCAATAACTTTCAAGATTGGGCCCCACAATACGTTCAAAAAATTGAAAATAGTTTTTGAGCTCTCTGAATAATGTTTTTACATTTTGATACCCTTGTCGGAGCGAAATTACTGTCCGCAGTCGCACATAACAAGAGGATAGGCATGCTGAGACCATGTGGTCCTGGAACGATTCCCGTGGTCCCAGTACAATTCAGCGCGGCATGCGTGTCGCAACAGCGGTTGTACGCAATTGTAACCTGAATTTCACTAACAAGGGAGCCACAATAAGTCATAGTGACCATTCGAAATGAAATGTACTTTTCTAGAACCATTTTCGGATGAAAAGTCCGAATATGCCCATCGCAGCTGCCTAGACCCACTCTGAAAAAAGTTATGAGCGTTTTTTAAAGCTTTGCGGCAAGGTAAGGGTACCCCCCCCATGGAATTTTTAGGGTGTTTATAAATTTTTCTCCTGATTTCGCTAAAAACATGTATGTAGGGGGAATCTGGGATGCTGAACACGAATCTGGGGTTCGCTTGTGGAAATTTCGAGGTTTACTGTAGGTTACGGTAGGTAACATACCTTAGGAGGCGAAACCTACCTCAATATTCCAATAATCGACAAATGGACATCGAATTCGTATTGAGCACCCCAAATAAACTCCACATAGAAACTTTGAGACAAATCTGAGACTTTGAACAAACTACCGTATACCCACCGTAATCTACCGTAAGCGGCCAAAATTCGATAAACCGACATCAGATTCGTGTTCAGCACTCCAAATAACCCCCAGAAGAACGATTTGAGCCACATCTGTCGTCACATTCCGGAATTCGTCAAAAGTCGCAGTTTGCCATCAAGTTCTCTCCCGATGGGAATATGTGAACGAATACTGTCTAAAACTTCGGAAAATCGATAAATGAGTCTCAGATTCGTGATCAGCGCCCCAAATAACCCCCGGAGCGATTTTTTAGTCAAATCTGGAATATTTTTCTAAAACGCTTCGAGAGCCCTCTGATTGGTATAAATAAACGCCCAACCGAAAATCCGTACAAGTCCAAAACGCTGTTAGTCTGCGCAAAGTTTGGAAAATGTTCCTTCAACCTAACTTTGCTTAGTGCTGTATGTAGTTTCGGACGCTGAACACGATTATGAGGTCAGTTTCCGGATTTTCGTAAAAATAATGCGCTTTTTGGGGGGTACAATAAGTACGAAAATCGGAGAAAACTGCCTATAACTTTTTTCAGAGTGGGTCTAGGCAGCTGCGATCGGCATATTCGGACTTCTCGTCCGAAAATGATTCTAGAAAAGTACATTTCATCTGGAATGGTCACTATGACTAATTGTGGTTCCCTTGTAAGATAAGGACAGTAAATGCGATTTATTGTGATTATTCCAAAATTTATTTTGGCAAGTATCCTCTGTTTCCGAGTGTGATTTATTTCGGTTCGTCGCGTGCGTCTGCGTGCGTACGCTGCGTCTCCTTCTCCCCACAATATCTCGCTGTCTCTACCCTCGCTCCGCACGAGCGCGCGAGGGAACAGAGTAAATCTGGCTGGGAACCAGAGGATATTTGTTTTTTATTGATTTTCTTCACATTTTAAATACTTTTCTTTCAGAATATGAAAACATCAAAAACTATGTAAAAGGGTTTAATGAAATTTCTGCGAAAGCAGTGGCTTCATTTGAGTGCGTCACACCTATATAAGGGAAAAAATCGACAGACTTGAGATGAAATCGGATATTTGTCAAAATAAGCAATGTCGGGGTAATCCTAATTTTTTCTTTTGTAAAAAAATGTGACGTATGTGAGCCTCACTTTCGTTTATGTAGCACAAACATGCAGCAGATTTCGAAAAAAAACCTCAGTGACGTGCTGTACGTTCCGACAACTTTGAAAATATTTTTGACTTCTCTTAGCAATGTTTTTTACTTACTAATGCACTAATTGGAGCAAAATTGCAGTCCGCAGTTGCAGACAACCGCTGTTGCAGAAAGCAACACGATGAGAATCACGTCGGGACCATGTGGTCCTAGCACGATTCCCCGTTGTGCCTGTACCGTTTGCACAGCATGCGTGCCGCAACAGCGGTCTCTTAGAATTTTTGCCAAGAAATAGCCGCGAAATAGCCCACCGTGCTCCGTAGCGGGTCCTGGTAGGCTATTTCCCGGCTACTTCGCGGGTATTTCACGGCTTTTCACGAAACGGGCAAGAAGTAGATCAGAAATAGCCGAGATGAGTACATTCAAGGAATGACAAGAAGTAACCATAAGTAATCAAGACGCAACCGTCACCGGCTCGCCGAGCCGCCATCCGGCGGCATTATCTAGCGGCTATTTCTCGGCTACTTCGTGGCTATTACGCGGCAAGCGGACATTTCACGGCTATTTCGAGGCTATTTCTCAGCCAAAGCTCTCAGAGGTTGTACGCTGCTGCGACCGGAACTTCACTCCGATGAAGACAATACAGACGATTTATTGTAATTCTTCCATTTATTATTTCGACAAGTACTTGTTTTTATAGATTTTCTTTGCATTCTTAAATACCTTCTTCCGAAATATGAAATTGTCAGAAAAGCATATAATAGGGTTTGCCAATTTTTTTTGCGAAAGGCAGTTCATTTGAGCGCGTCACACCCATACAAGGAAAAATAGTCAATAGACTTCAGATTAAATCGGATATTTGTTAAAATGAATAATATCGAAGTTTCGACTAATTGGAAAACCCACTAAACGCCTCAACTTCTCAGCTGTACCGAGCAAAAAGCCTCGAAATATTCCTGCCCGTCAGGAATGAGCGGAATTCCGATGGTTTTGGGCCCTCCGATTTCCGATTTCCGAAAAAAAAGCCTGAAAATGCGGAAGAAATCGGAATTATTCACGTGCTTAGAAATTTTTACACTTTTCCTGGCCAAATTCCCAGCGCTCAGGCGAACCATCGCTCGGAGCGGGACCGGAGAGCGACTCGAGCGACGCTGTCTCTCCGCTCCGAGCGAAAATTAGCCATTTACTCCGGCCACAGCAGCCGCTCTCCGGGCGACCGCAGTCCCGCTCGGAGCGATATTCAGTCGCACTTGACACTGCGGTGGCTGTCCGGGCGATTTTCGAAATTTTCCCCTAGTTTTTCTTTATATCCGCCTCATCTCGAGAGGTGCGTGAATGTCGTGGTCCACGGCGGAAAAATCCCCGCCTCGGTCCGCAACAACGGTGTAACCTTCGCCGAGGTCTGCGGTGAGGAACCACCCTCCCTGCGAACCGCGGTGAAAACCGCCCCCCCCCCCCAGCTGTGAGGATCCCGTATCCCCCCAGCGTCCAAAAATATGCTGGTCTCCGGAGTGGGACTCCAAGTCACCTTTCATGAATCGCATCAGAATGCCGAATGAGGACTCGAGTGAGATGAGGCACCTTTTATACCGGCTGTGCATGTGATAAACACATTAGGACGTGATAACTCGCTTTACCATGTTTCTTCGTGTCTGCCACTGCACCACGCACTCTTCAACTCGGACGATGGGTCCCTCAGATGATGGGCTCCGGACTCAAGCTCGGGGCTATCGCAGTGGCTGTGTGTTCGGGAAGGCGACAGAAGACAGAAATTAGCCAGGTGATCCGATATGCCTGCCCGAGTAGTCACAGAAAGCAAAAAGACAAGGAAAAAACGGAAACCGATTGTGCAAGGGGCGCCGTGACGGCCTGCAAACACTTCATGACATCCTGCACACTTTTTTCACGGCGTCTGAAATATTCCCATTTGGATCCCGCACACTTTATCCGGCGTCCGGCGCACCGTCAATTAGGTCCCGCACACTTTGTCCGGCGTCCGGCGCACTGTCAGTGAGCTCCCGCACACTTTATCCGGCGTCCGGCGCAGTGTCACTGAGGTCCCACAGTTTATCACTATCTCTGAATTTGGCACTGCTGACGCCCCGAGAGCGACCGGACAACGGCCGAGGGGCGAACTGGCACCGGACAGGGACCGCGGTGCCAGTTCGCCCTCGGCCGTTGTCCGGGCGATGACGTCATATTTGGGGGGAGCCGGTGTCGCTCCGAGCGATGGTTTGTCTGAGGGGTTATTTCGGGCGCTCAATTCGGATTTGAGGTCCGTTTTCACTTTTCACAAAGCCAGAGTTAAATGTGTTGGCATGAAAATTTTCAGTAAGGAATGATAAGTTGGTACGCACAGTCATCAGGGGAGAGTTGAGAATTTCACTGAACGTATTACCAACTTCCGAATTCCGATGGTTTTTGGCGTTCCAATTTCCGGATTCCAATTTCTGAAATTGAGAAGGTCCTTCCGACTTTCGATTTCCGAATTTCAGAAAAAAATTAGGCTCATCCCTGCTGCCCGCATAAGCGATTTTTATTGCTTATTTTTGTATGAAAACACGTTCCAATATCTTAAAATTCCCTTTTTTTCGTTGACTTTAGTGGGTGTTTTTCATAAAAAGTGTCACCAATACAAGAAAAAATTTTGAGCAGAACTATAATCAACTTTTTTTCTTGTTTGATAGTCCACCCTCTGTACTTTTTTCTCAAGATTTAAAGTTTTAATTTTAGGCTATAAAATCAACGAATCAAGTAATAAGATTCCTATTTGAAAAAGAAAATGGAATCGTTTTTTTTTTGTTTGCGATGACCTTTTAAATCAAATCTGACATATCAACCCATCAAAAGTGCAATGTCAGCAGATGCAAGAAAAAACAGCCTTATCTTCTCCTCCTGCAGGTAGCGTAGAAAACTATAGCTACGCAGATAGTCTAAATATCAGTTCATAATTCATAGCAGAGTTTTCAATGTTCACTTTCATAATGGAACCATATTTCAATCCGGGAGTAATTACGTATTTATGATGAAAAAATGTTAGGAAAATATGAAATCAAAAAAAATAAGTACAGTTTGAGGTGGAAAAAACACTAATAAAAACTCAAGTAAATAAAAACCCAACACCTTAACAAATAAAGTTAATGATCATTATCCAGAGGCGCAGAAAAATCGAATCTATCAAAATACAAACTAAACACGGTAGATAACTACAGAACTACAAAACTAATACTTTTTCACATGAATAATTTGGGTGGACACAGTCACACAATCCAGTACTTAATATTGTCTCACTTTTCGCCCACTCAATTGATTGTGTCATCCCTATGTGCCTTGTCTGAGAGTGAGCTTTGTGCGCATCAAAACGAAGAGTACTCGATGCTGATTCCAAAGACTTCAAGTTTCAGAACGTTCAGTTTGAAACGAGTTAGGACCCAGAGGCACAAAAAGAGAACGATTTTACGCTTTTTTCACATTTGTGACAGAAATTAGTGTGGGTATTATACATACAGCTGTATCTATTCATGGATACTCGCTCTTGGTTAACTTTTTATGTTCTAAATCACTCTAGGTCCACTATTCATTGCTTCATGTTCTTGGACATTTCAATCCATTGAAAATGATTCACTATAAAGCACCAGCATCTTAAAACATTAGAAAATCTACTCAAAAACTTCGTTTCGTTAAAGTCGTTCAAAATAAATAGTTAGAGAAATTTTGTCTGAATTTTTTGAATTTGCGCTAGAAAGACCACGGTTCCTCTTATTTCAAGCCGGTCGAAGTGGAGTCTTGAGTTCATCAAGTCAAAATCTCCATTTCACTGTTATATTTTGCAAAGACCGACCGAGTCGCTGCTTGTTCCGCCCGGACTCATCTGATCGAACTAGACTTTAGTGCTGTCCTTCTCTGGGCCAGAGTCCGGTCCGCAATTGCGTCACGACACGCTTTGCGGCCGCACGCTCCCGAGTTGGAAGAGTTTCCAGCGCCGAAGCTGCTAATTTGTTGACTCTAGTTAGATTTTGGAAACTGTAAACTGAAAAAATTGTAGGGAACTGTATAAAAAAGTCACATCGAGTCGGCTTAGGCGCTGGAAACTCGAAATACTCAAGCGCGTGCGGCCGCAAAGCGTGTCGAGACGCAATTGCGGACCGGAATTTGACCCAGAGAAGCACAGTATACATATGTACATATATGAGGTGAAAAATTTAAAGTGTGCTTCTAAAAATGCACATCTAGCAATTGGTATAAGCGGCTCCCAGTGGAAATGGATCATTCATGCAATTATACTTCACAGCAGCAGCTAATTCAGAGCGCACAAGAAAGTTCCATGAGCTCACGATACGGACAGTCGACCTTTGAGCCATTTGATCAGTAAACCGTGATATAATATTTTGCGCACATTCGTTCCGCCAATAGTCATTAGACACAAAGACACAGTCCAAACTCAGATTTGCTTCCGAGTTATCCTGCTTGTATTGGAGAGGATTTTCCGCTGATCACCACTGTGTGTCCGGAATCGCTAAGAACCCACTACAGACGCTGTTATGGCCCTTGAAATACTGTTAATTTGACCGACGATGATTTCTCGGACGAGTTGTCTCCGACGTGCTCTTTCTCTTTCTCCGCAGGGCACTAAATGCGAAAGCAAATATCACATTTTATCGAAATTAGAATATTTTCGATTCAACAGACTCAATTATCAATCTGATCTTTAGTTATGCACCAGGTTGTCCAATAATTCTTGTTCGAAAATTTCACCATTTTCAATTTTTTTTCAACTTTATTGAAAAACAAGTCTTATCAACAATATAATCAACAAAGTTATCCACAACAGTGGCCCATCGATTGGGCAGGTCGCCGATGCCCTTCGCCCAGAACTCCGGGGGCTGCGACTCGAAGAAGTCCGCGATGTCGGATTTGAGGTTGTCGTAGTTGGTGAATTTTCTACCGGCCAAATGGTGCTTCAGCGGGCGGAACAAGTGGTAGTCGGAGGGAGCGAGGCCCGGGGAATACGGCGGATGGGCAACCGTCTCCCAGCCGAGCGTCGCCAACTTCTGCTGGGTCTCCTTCGCCACGTGGGGGCGCGCGTTGTCGTGCAGCAGGTGGACCGAGGCCCGTCGGGGACGCTTTTCTCGGATGGCGGCGGCTAGTTTCTCGAGTTGATCGGTGTAGATGGAGGCGGTGACCGTCCTGCCTTGCGGGAGCAGCTCGAAGTACAGCATGCCCTTGATGTCCCACCAGCAGCAGAGCATGATCTTCAGCGGGTGCAGGTCGGCTTTCGGCGTCGTCGGCGGCTCTTCTCCGCGCGGGATCCAGACGGCACGGCGGGCGACGTTGTCGTAGAGGACCCAGCTCTTATCATCAGTGACTAGGTCCTCGAGAAACTCCTTGCGATGCGGACGAAGGAGGAGGGACTGGCAAACGGCCACGCGGCTCTGCTTGTTGGCGTCCGTCAGACGGTGAGGGATCCAACGGGCCAGAACTTTGTGGTAGCCGAGTAAGTTGAATCGATTGTGGATGGTGGACTCGCTGCAGCCGAGCGTCGTCGCCAGTTCACGGGTGATGGCTTCCGGCTTCTCCTTGATACAGCGACAGGCTTCGTCATCATCCACCGTAGAAGGCCTCCCGCTGTGCTCCCTGTCCTCGAGGTTCGTGTCGCCGCTCTCCAAACGATTTAACCAGCGGCTGACTGTGCGTTGGGACACTGCATCCTCCTTGCACGCTATGCAGGTGTTGGTGACCGCGGTGTCCGTGTCGTTGCCCAGCAGCCACTCGTAGTACACGAACGCACGAATTCGACCTTGGTCCATTTTAGCTTGTACTGGTAGCTAGACGCGGCGACTGCGCCTTTTATACCCCTAGCGTAGAACTTTGGAAAACCTTCTAAAAGGTTTTTACACTTGCTTGATATTATAACACTTTTAAGGAAAATTATAGAATTTTGAAAAATTTCAGACAAGAATTATTGGACAACCTGGTAGAATACTTCTCCAGGCGACAAATGGTACCCGATTCAGTCTTTTCCGCAAAATTCGGCCTCGGATATCAGTTAGGACAATTTTGGTAAAAATGCAATAGAATGATTGTTTACTGTTTACTGTCCCGATCAAAACGAAATTTCGGTCGCGATTGCGGACAACCGCTGCTGCAGAACGCAGCACGAAGGCGGCCGTGCCAAAAACTCGTGGTTCCAGCATGATTTTTCATCCATAGCGTGTCGCATAGTGGTTGTCCATACTATTTGCAGCCGTTGAGTTCCTTAGCTGAACAAATACGGATACCATGCGGTCAAAAATACATCTTATCCTATCAATATCTGGCACTATCCTGGCTTTTACTCTTTTCTTATCCGTTTTCATCCTACCGGCTAATTGCATCGTGCAATTCTAGGATTGACAGATCTGAACATTCCGATATTCGTATTTCTGGGTTTCAATTCAATTTGAATATCTCACTTTTCAAACGGGTTGTCCTAAGCGGTTCGATCTAATAAAGCGTAAGGCATAAATTACAGATTCCATGCGAACGTAAGAATCACATACTAGGGCCGGATTTCGGATTCTAGCCAAATCGTGAAGGCAAATCATCAGATAACAAGGTTATGGGTCATCAAAAAGAATTTGATTACAGAGAAAAAATCATATAGTGGGATTTTTTACGAATTCGGAATATTCGACTTTGGAAGATGGGCCCTTACCCAGACATCTGTAGTTTCCTATCAACATCCGTTTTTAATCGATCGTGTGATCGAATTCATATCCTGTCTTTATCCAACGCATAATTTTTATTTGATCGGTTCATCGGTCTTGATCCTATCTTATTCCTAAAATTTGGTCCGTAAATGGAGCCTAACAAGGGACGACCCCCTGCGGTAGGAGAAGAAAAGTAATACAAAGGTACAAGATCTGTGCTAGCATTTCGGGTTCATTGACAAATATTGTAATGTGTGTGAACACATTACAATGTATCTCAATGAACCCGAAATGCTAGCACAAGAAGGTGAGAAGAATAACTTTTGAATCAGGTGAGGAAATGCTCATGTACTACAGGGATTCACGCGATAGAAATTGTAAATTCAGTAAGATTGGAAGAAGCAGGTTAAAATAAGAATGAGAAACCTCGTGACTAAACAATCGAATAAATGCAAAACAACTTTTTCAGAAGATGCGTTGCGGCAAGCGAACCCGCATACCAGTACCCTTTCGCATTTTAGCATTCCCCATCGTTATCCTCTAGACTATCCCTGCACGCTGGCTATGGTAACTTCCATCAAGTGATACGAGGAATGGAATGCACAGTGAGCTCGGAAACGGCTTATATCTCAAGAATGAGCCAGCATCAAACCGTCAAACCTTGCATGGGGCAATTTCATTGTAATTTAAAGGCAGTGTCCACGATAAACTTCGCCTTCAGTTTTCCACCGGAAATCGAAAGACCCGGGTCTGATTGGAGCAGTAGGGGTGAAAAAAGAACGAACAAAAACGAGCCCAAGAGAGCTTTAGTCGGCTCCGAGATCTGCTCGCGTTAGCCCTTTCCATTCGCGGTCGAGTTTTCCAGGGAACAGTTTGGTCCGCTTTTCATTAGCATTGGAGCGCGATCGCGGCTGAGTTTTAGCATTGGGGCGCATCTGCACACGCTGTCTACTTCAGGCCCATGCCCGCGCAACTGATCCATCGTTGAAATGTGACTTTCAATAAGAAGAGCTAATTTTTGGGTGTTTGGCAGCGTTTTTCTTGATCCTTTCTTCACTGACGGATCAATCAGACTCTAGCCCTTCGTTCTATGGCGAAAACTCGACAGCGATTTTTATCGTGGACACTGCCTTTAATGTGTGCCGAGCATATGAACTCACTCCAGCTGTTTCAAATAAGAGGTTACAGGTAGTTTTAAATGGTTTTTTCTTTTTTTCTCTAATATCGGAAGTCACATAGGAAAAACCGAACATAGATTATTGTTACTTTATCCATCCCCTACAATTCTCAGAAGAGCTTTTCTCAGGACGTCTTCTCCCTGGGGGGTCGTCCTTTGTAAAATTTTAAATAAATGGTGTATAGGATATTCCAGGATTTAGAAGTTTTTTGACAGGGTTAGATTTCGGATAGATCCAAATATCCTCACACTTAGTCAAATCGGGTTACATAACCGATCAGATATTCAAAGCGACTCGGTGAGACGATGTTTATGGTGCACGTTCCAATGACTTTTCAAAAGAGTATTATTTAAAATTAACCAAAAGGGTCATATGTGGTGGAATGGGAGGATTTCAGTGGTGACAGGCAGACTTTTCGCGCCATACCTGCCCTTTTTCAGGTGTCAACAGAGAGGTGAGGGGGGGGTTATGATCAGGGGTGTGCGTAATTACGATTTACGATTTTACGAATCACGGTGTTTTTTGGACTCGTAATTACGGTTTACGATTTACGACATTTTAGACCGTAAATCGTAATTTTTCGTAAATAAAAATATATGCAATGGAAGTAAATAGATAGATATCTCTAATTGACCTGCTCTTATCCCACTTTGCGTATGCTAATAATTTTGGTAAGGAGATGGGACCAACCCAGGCGTGTGACTACAACACGATCCAATTATCATTCTTTGACGTGATTCTATCATTTCGATGCGGGACACACGGTCGGAGTTGGAGGCGCTGGATAACTGATCCGCGTTGCGTGCCGCGCACGTCTCACTAGCTGCCGCCTACGACGAAATGCAGTCTAAAAGCACTCTTCGCGAGTACTTTGTTTTCGAGTTTTTAATGAAGATTAGCTGTTGTAATTCCTACTACTGGATTAGCGCCAAAACATCGAGCGAAGCAGTCTGAGCTATCCAAAAATTGCTTCAAATACTGCTCTTGGCCCGCCTTTTGAGTATATTATGTCTACTCTGAGTCGACAAAAATCAACGAGAGGGGCGTCCTTTTCCACCCAAGAAGTTTGACTCTCAAAATCGTTGCCTCCAGTTAACTTCTCTTCGTCCGCGGCAAGCGGACATTCAGAAAAGGCGTGAGCGCTTGTTTAAACGCTCATCTTCGCCCTTTTCCTTTCTCTCTCACAAATGCGAACGTTTTTTGGGGCGCCTTGGCTACATTCCTCCACTATGGGAGCTAAACTAAACAAAGCGGCGAACATTAGAAACCATAAAGCTATGAGTCTGCAAGGTATTCAGAAGATATAGGAAAGAATAATTTGCGCTGGGCGACCGATACTCGGCTCTAGGTAATACAGAGTTACCACAGGTCGGACTGATATTCTGCGATCTCTATTGAAGGTTGGCGCGAGTTCGGTTCCATATTTTTCGACGCACGTGCACAGAGTTCGAACCAACCTTCAATAGGGAACTCGAAGTACATATCAGTGCAATCCTTATCGAATGTATAATCGGTGTTGCGGTTCCGCAAGCAAAAAAGAGTAGTTCTAAAATTCGGCCGTAAAAAATCGCTCATATACGGTAATTTTGACTTATTTTAACGCTTACAACGGCGTTGGCGTTTCGGGAGAGGAATTAAGAGTATAATTGTAACCCTGTTGCCCAGCAGGTACTCGGACAGCTGAATCAGGCAGGCGAATTTTTCAAGACCTGGGAAGAAGTTCTGGAATGAGTGAAAAGGGAAAGCAGAGAAATACGGGTTAGGCGGTCCCATAAAGGTATGGTATACTTTTTACGAGACATGGTCGCGTCGCTTTGCACAACGACAGCGACCGCCTGTCGTGGAGCTTCCGCCTTCTAAACCTGTCGCTACCGTACGCTGAGCAGCGACAGACTTCGGCTCACTCGCAGTATGTCAGCCCTCCGCGACATTTCGCTGCGACTCACACGCGATAACTGTTCCTACAACAACCGATGCCGTTGCTCCGATGCGGATCTCGCCGCGATTTGTGTTAGGTTTCATGCCTGTCGCTCATGACAGCGACAAAGTATACCATACCCTTTAGACGTGGTTAGCTGTCGAATACTGAACGCAATCTAATCTGTATGTGCATAGTACGTGAAACGGTGGACAGTAGGATGGTAGGTACATAGTTTCTCTTGTTTCACCATAGTAAAATATTTTTATTGGTAATTGTTATTATTTGCTGTTTACGATTTACGATTTACGATGGTTTTGTGGGAGTTACGATTTACGAAATTTGGAATTTCATTTACGCACACCCCTGGTTATGATGCGACGCCCTATAGATCTGCTGTCGGCAACTGAAATCGCCTGAAGGTAGGAGCAAGGTCGAAGAGTGTGTGATTACGTCGATTATAAAAACACTTGAGTGTTAGAAATGTGCTCAGTCGGTGCAGTAAGCTGACTGGAAACTGAAGTGCCCTCAGCAAACAACATATGGATTACAGCAGCCGTTCCTCCTCGCACTTCTATCCCGTTCCATATGGCTTCTGCGTTCGCATCAGTTGATTTTTTACCAAAGGTTCTACTAGTACATACGTTCATCACTGACTCATTGACATCAATATTATGCGTATTTGCACAAGTGTGTCAGAAATCAATGACCAATGGAAAAAAACTGTAAATGTAGATGAAATGTAATAGCCAATTGACGACTGTATCGTAGGAGAATATGAAGCAGAAGGGAAAACAGGCATACTTTGAAGAGTATAATTAAATATTCGACACGCGTTCAGCCACACGAACTGTTTCAGTGGACGCAGCGACGCACTTTATGTAAACAGCGTCAAGAGCGAACGATGAACACTTTTTGCCTGAGGCGTCACAATTGACTACAATTAACAACACATCAATATATCAATATATAACCAGGCAGGTATGTATGCACAACACCCGCGCGCCAAGTTTGGCAAAAACGGGGAGCATTTGCCAGACTGGGCAAAAAAGCGTCCGATGATTGTAATTTTTTTAAACGAAGACTTTTTTGAATTCTGGAAACGCTATCGCATTCACAGCACAAATCCCTTCCTGATAATATACTTTGCGGACTGAGACTCACTGAAAGCGCTTTGTTTCTGAATGAAATCGTTTTTGCGGTCGTTCCTCAAAAACGTTGCGCGAGGCAAAGTGAGGCGAAACTTTGAGTAGTAATTGTACAAGTAATAGGAGAGCAATCTCCACGTATTCTTTATGTATTCGATGCAGGTGGGACAATCGTGAGATTCATGCAGGTAAAATTTCCGAACTCCTTCATTTAACAATTATGGGCAAATCAGACTTTTTATGAGGTTCCCAAGCGTGTTTAATGGAGGGTTTCTACCTGCACGAATCTCGAGATTGTCCCATCTGCATTTGAAAATGTGGAGATTCCTTTTCTATTACTTGTACATTTACAGGTCGAAGTTTCATCGCACCTTGCCGCACGCGACGTTTTTGAAAAACGACCGCGAAAACGAGTTCATTCAAAAACAAAACTATTCAACTTACAAGGGCACCACAATAAGTCATAGTGACCATTCCAAATGAGATGTACCTTTCTAGAACCATTTTCGGACGAAAAGTCCGAACATGCCCATCGCAGCTGCCTAAACCCACTCGAAAAAAAGTTATAGGCATTTTTTCTCTGATTTGCGTACCTATTGTACCCTCCTAAAAACGCAATATATTTGCGAAGATCCGGAAACGGACCTCATATTCGTGTTCGGGGCTCAATACTACCCCACTAAGCAAAGTTTGGTGGAAGGAACATTTTCCAAACTTTGCGCAGACTAACCGTGTTTTGGACTTGAACGGATTTTCGCTTGGGCGTTTATTGATACCAATTAGAGGTCTCTCAAAGCGTAAAAAAAATATTCCAGATTTCACAAAAAAAATCGCTCTGGTTTTTTTTTTGGGGTGTTGATCATGAATCTGAGATTCATTTATCGATTTCCCAAAGTTTTCGACTGTAGTCGTTCACAGATTCCCATCCGGGGAGAATTTTATGGCAAATCGCGACTTTTGACGATTTCCGGAGTGCTACTATAGATCATGCTCAAATTATTTCTCTGGGGGTTATTTGGAGTGCTCAACACGAATCCGATGTCACTTTATTGATTTTTGACAACTTACTCTAGATTACGGTGGGTATACGGTAGTTTGGTCAAAGTCTCAGATTTGTCTCAAAGTTTCTATGTGGGGGTTATTTGGGGTGCTGAATACGAATTCGATGTCCATTTGTCGATTATCGGAATATGGAGGTAGGTTTTGCCTCCTAAATGACACGTTACCTACCGTAACCTATCGTAAAACTTAAAATGTTGACAAGCAAACCCCAAATTCGTGTTCAACACCCCAGATTACCTCTACATACATGTTTTTAGCAAAATCCGAAGAGAAATTTAAAACCATCTTATAAACTCCATGTGGTCCTAAATCCCTAAACTCCTAAACTCCTAAATCCCTTAATTTGCCGCGAAGCTTTAAAAAACGCTCATAACTTCTTTCAGAGTGGGTCTAGGCAGCTGCGATGGGCATGTTCGGACTTTCCGTCCGAAAATGATTCTAGAAAAGTATAATAGCACAATGTCCTGTAGCTTGCCAACCGAGGATAGTACAGTTTATTCGGCTAACGTTTCGGCGTTATCGCCTTCTTCGGAGCCTGGAAATCGAAACACATTCAAGAAACTACTCGATCAAGCGCTATTTCATTCTACAGATCTCATCCAATAAGTAACCCGACCACCCACGAAGCAACATATGCAACGGAAAAATAGACCAACCTTGGACTGTGAGCCGAGACGCTCAACTAGTTACCCTCAGATTCACACAAACGGAGAGGAATGAGCCAATGCTAGGGACTAACACCGAGAGCCTTAAATACAGCACTAATTACACGCAAGGTACTGCCCGTGGCGACTAATTACCTCGAGGTAATGCCTGTAGCGGACTAATTACCTCAAGGTACAGCCTGTGGCGGACTAATTACCTGAAGGTTACTGCCTGTGGCTGATCCGTGTCCCCAAACTCGCACAGGTCAAAGTACGGTGACAACACTTGAGTGATCAGCGATGCACTCTTCCCTGCGATTGATAATTGGATTTTTGGCCGCAATCCAAAACGCTTCTAGAGTTCTGCGAGCTGCGATATCCGGCTCACGTGATAAAATCGTGACCTCCACCTCAAAGCTTGCATTTTCGTGAGCTCGCACTCGGTGGTCTCCCAGAGGTGTGGCTGTTTTGGACTTATGGAGGCCACCTAGATGCTCCTTAATTCGTACACAAAGCGGTCTACCCATTTCCCCTATACATTGCTTGCCATTTGTGTCGGATGCTTTGAGCACAGAAGTTCGTGCCTGCATTTGTAAAGCCAATTTACAGGATTTCGTGAGATTAGTAGAAATACCACCTGCGAATCTTAAGAAATAACTCACACGAAACCGCCTGTATGACCGCCTATGCAGTACACCGTCGTGTGTGATATGCCCTTTCGGCAACGAAGGCGACTGTATGATATCTGATGTTGTATACTTGATAACTTGCCAGTTGTGTAAGGAGCAATATATAGGGGAAACGGGTAGACCGCTTTGTGTACGAATTAAGGAGCATCTAGGTGGCCTCCATAAGTCTAAAACAGCCACACCTCTGGGAGACCACCGAGTGCGAGCTCACGAAAATGCAAGCTTTGAGGTGGAGGTCACGATTTTATCACGTGAGCCGGATATCGCAGCTCGCAGAACTCTAGAAGCGTTTTGGATTGCGGCCAAAAATCCAATTATCAATCGCAGGGAAGAGTGCATCGCAGTCACTCAAGTGTTGTCACCGTACTTTGACCTGTGCGAGTTTGGGGACACGGATCAGCCACAGGCAGTACCTTCAGGTAATTAGTCCGCCACAGGCTGTACCTTGAGGTAATTAGTCCGCTACAGGCATTACCTCGAGGTAATTAGTCGCCACGGGCAGTACCTTGCGGTAATTAGTGCTGTATTTAAGGCTCTCGGTGTTAGTCCCTAGCATTGGCTCATTCCTCTCCGTTTGTGTGAATCTGAGGGTGACAAGTTGAGCGTCTCGGCTCACAGTCCAAGGTTGGTCTATTTTTCCGTTGCATATGTTGCTTCGTGGGTGGTCGGGTTACTTATTGGATGAGATCTGTAGAATGAAATAGCGCTTGATCGAGTAGTTTCTTGAATGTGTTTCGATTTCCAGGCTCCGAAGAAGGCGATAACGCCGAAACGTTAGCCGAATAAACTGTACTATCCTCGGTTGGCAAGCTACAGGACATTGTGCTATTATATCGACAGTTGCGATGCCGAGATTTATGCAAAGTCGTACATGGACACTGATCTAGAAAAGTACATTTCATTCGGAATGGTCACCATGACTTATTGTAGTTCCCTTGTTAGGCTCACAAAGTACATTATTGGATTTTGATTTGAGCTGTGATTACGAGAATCCAAAAAAGTCTTTGTCAAAAAAGCTACAAGCATCGGACATTTGTTTGCCAAAGTTGACAAATGCTCGCCGTTTTTACAAAACTTAGCGCGGGTATTGTATGTGCCAATGTATGCCAGCGGTAAACTCATTTCATCTGAAAATGATTCATTCTCGCTCCATACATTCTCAATAGCCGTCTTGGATTACTCAGAGGCAGTGCGCTAGCGATTACTCACGCATACCTTTCTTACAAGGGAAGTATACAAAGCGTAGGTCTGATCTGCCAAAAGGACTACTGTCGTTAGTATCTCTTGTGGCTCAATAGTAAAAATGCGCAGTATCCAGCCCCGAGCTACAGGTTCCAAGAAGTTACAGGAACCGCGCCGGCTCGGCGAGGATGCAGCAGCGAACCCGCGTGGGGAACGATGTCCTGTCTTGCATGGTAAAACGAAATTGTCGCCGAGTCAATAGCCCAAGTTTGAGAAACATTCCGTATTTCCTTGGGTGCATAAGCGGCGGTGACCTGTCCTTATCAGACAGAGGACGTAACAACCGCAGATGCGTATTTTTGTTCTTAGCCCCCCCCCTAATTGTATTATAATTCTTAAATAACTTCATATGAGATACTCTCCCGGAGCCGCGGCAACACTGCCGTGTCGTGCCGCCTCTACGGCGTCGAGGTGGTGCCGCCGCGGCTCCGCGGTAGTGCCGCTTCGGTGCCTGTAGGCTCCGAAGCGGCACTGTCGCGGAGCCGCAGCGGCAATTTCTCTCAGAGTAGTCTTCGGAAAATCCGGAAACGGACCTCATAAATGTGTTTAGGGTCTAGAACTACCACCCTGAGCAAAATTTGGGTGAAGGCACATTTTCCGTACTTTGTCCAGACTGCCAGCGTTTTGGACTTGTACGGATTTTCGGTTGAGCGTTTATCTATACCGATTGGAGGGCTGTGGAAGCGCTTTAGAAAAATGTTCCAGATTTGACTTAAAATTCTCCCAGGAGGGTTTTTTGGGGCGCTGATCACGATTCTGTGATTTATTAGTCGATTTTCAAAAGTTTCCGGCTCATTTCGTTTGAAGCTTCCCAACCGGGGAAAATTTCGAGGGAAAAAGGCCACTTTCGAGATTTCCGGTTATCTACGATAGATATGTCTCAAAATCATTTGCTGAGGGTTATTCAGAGTGCTAAACACGAATCTGGAGTCCATTTATCGATTTTTTTGCAGATTACGGTGGGTATACGGTAGTTTGGTTAAAATCTCAGATTTTACTCAAAAATTGTTTACGGGGGTTATTCGGGGTGGAGAATACGAATTTAACGTTCGTTTGTCGATTTTCAAAATACTAAGGTGGGTTTTGACCCCTAAATGACATGTTACCTACCGTAACCTACAGTAAACCTCAAAATTTCGACAAATGGACTCCAGATTCGTGTTCACCACCCTAGATTACCCCTACCTACAACTTTTGAGCTAAATCCGAAAAAATTTTTCGAAACTCCAAAAAAATGCCCGATGGTTGTCGGTACCCTTGCCTTTTCTCCAGGCTTGAAAAATGCTCATAACTTTTTTGAGCCTGCGGCTCGCGGCGGGATACTGCGCATTTTTACTATTGAGCCAGAAGAGATACTAACCATACTAGTCGTTTTGGCAGATCCGACCTACGCTTTTTATACTTCCATTGTTAGCTAGACAAAACATATGTTAGAAGGGAACAATTAGAACAGTTCTGGTACATCTTGATTTGTGCTGACGACGTGGAGCGACAAGAAGAAAACGCTGAAGAGGAAATATGGAGTGGAAAACGCGGTAGAGACTTCATCTAATCATTTACAGATGGTATACTGGAGCAGGGATGGCATCTAGTACAGGTTGGTAGAAAAGTACTGAAAGCGACACCTATTAAGCAGTAGAGGAAATTAAATTCATACGCCATTTTGACATTTCATCTTTCATATGAACATCGAAAATTTTGATTTCGATCTGTCAATCCGTTCATTGTTTACAAGCCGTTTGAATTCGACGTGTCGGTGTATTTTTAACAATGGAAAAAACTGAGTATCGTGAAGTGATAGAATTTCTTGTTTTGGAAGGTTCATCAGCAACATAAATTTATACAAAAGTGGTGAGCGTGTTAAAAGAATCTGTTCCTTCATTTCCAACAGTACATCGATGGGTTTTAGAGTTTAAACGGGGTCGTAGAAGCGTTGAAGATGAAAAAATTGCATCAACACCAGAAATCATTGAGCAAGTATACTCTGTTTATCTTGAATTGCACAAAACACGGTCCGCCAATAGTCCTCCAATTGGCCCGCTAGTACCGTAGTGTACGTCCACGACGCGTTCTCGGCAGACCCGGGTGGCCGAGTGACGGCATTGACGAATGGATTGCTCTGCACACCGGGTGCACACCCGGGTCTGCCGAAAAGCGTCGTGGACGTACACTACGGTACTAGCGGCCAATTAGAGGACTATTGGCGGTTCGTGTTTTGTGCAATTCAAGATAAACAGAGTAGAGCACATCTTGTTGTTAGTGGAGATCCAAGTTTGACTAAGCGTGAAATCGCTAATACCATAGGCATCTCAGTTGAACGAATACTCCATTTTTTTACATAAAGAACTATGTATGAACAAGCTGTTCGGAAAGTTATTGCCGCACTCGTCAATGCACGTGTTCACACAAGTGCTCTGACGTTGGCTAAATTCAATGAATTAAAGTACGAATTGCTTGAGCATTCACCGTATTCACCAGATTTGGCTCCTAGCAACTACTACCTCTTCAGAAACTTCAAAAAAAATTCCTTCGTGGAGAGCGTTTTTCATCGAATGAAGAAGCTATTTCAGTCGTGGAACAGTATTTTGCAGAGCTTCCAGAAAACCACAACAGAGATGGTATAAAAATATTGCAGGATTGTTGGAATAAGTGTATTGAAGTTGAGGGAGATTATATTGAATAAAGAAACTAATTCCATTTGAAAGTTGACATTCTTTCATTTTTGCTTTCCATACTTTTCAACCAACCTGTATTATAGCTAAGTTCCGGTAAAAAAAGACCGGATATCAAATAGATTCGAGGAACTCATGCTAAAAGTTGGGGAGAACTCGTATCACACCCAGCCGGAACTATTAATACTCGAGTGCAAAGGTTTCTGAGACATAGCGAATAAATAAATAAATAAATACCTAAATAAATAAATAAAAATATGAGTAAATAAATAAATAAATGAATAAATATTAAATAGCATTCGAAAAATCGATCTCGATAAACCTAGAGAGAACACAACCGCTCACGGCCACGATAGGGAGTCGAACTGATGCTGCATGCGCAAGCCGAGGGCGGAGTCAGAGTGATGATCAATAGATCAGCTTAAGTAGTCGCGATACTCTTGAGAAGACCATACGAAGGGTGTCTCAGGAAGACCTGCCAGAAATGATGAAAAATTTGTGAGATGCTCTGGAAATGGAAGGAGATCTGCTAAAAAGGTAGTAGGAGAGATCAATGAAACACTCCTAATTGGCAATCCAAACGAGAAGCGTTTTCCGCGAGATGCCTCGCTGTCGCCTCGAGAACCACTCAAAAAATGCAAACAAGACACTTGTAACGTAAAGCCGAAAACAAGTTACTCGTAACATATCTGAGCCTATGTAAGATACATGCGACTTATCTCAGCTCATTTAAGTTACATGAAACATAGCAGCCGGATACTGCGTGCGGTGCGCCTCCGATATGTTACATGTATCTTAAATGACTTGAGATAAGTCGCAAGTAACTTACATCGGCTCAGATATGTTACAAGAAACTTGTTTTCGATTTATGAGTGGTCATTGTGTGCAGTGCGCCTCCGATATGTTACATGTAACTTAAATGGCGCAGTATAAGTCGCAAGTAACTTAAAGGCAGTGTTCACGATGATCTTCGTTCCCGAGTTTTTTACATAAAACAATCAGTTGGCCTCCAAGTGTTACCCAAATTACGAAGAAACGGCGAGAAACGCATTAAAACGTCGTATTTCAGTGACATTATTCTATAACGTGGATTAGTTGTCCGGTTGGATGAACATGTTCATGGTGGTTGTCACCGGTATAAAATGGGGCTAATCAGAAATGAAGGAATATTTTAGGCAAAACAGTATTAGTTAGGGTCCGAAGGAAAGCACGGAGCAATAGAGAGTAGACATTTGCAGAGGACGAGTCCGCAAATGATTTCATTGTCACTACAAACACTCCCTGTGATACCTAAAAGGCGGGCTGATACTTAAGGATTTCGGGTACTTCCGGTGCGTTTTTCTCAATTTCTTCGTCATTTTAGTTCTACCCGGGGGCCACTTAGTCAATATATGGAATAATCTCAAAATGGAAGATTATCGTGAACACTGCCTTTAACTTGGCCAAGAAGATATTTCCAAGGTTGATGTACGTCGCACTCGCGAAGTCAGGTTTACGACTGGCATTGCTGTTGGTTCAATTACCCAAGTTTGAGATATTTGACCCCACACCAGCAGGGAAGCCCCCTCACAGCATTTTTTTGCGCAGTGCGTGGTCTGAGACACGTCCTCTGCGTCGCGGGTCGTCTGCGTCACGTGATGGCCACCCATAGTGAAAGTTCCGATGTAAGTTACATGCAACATAAGTGCAACTTACATGTAATATAAATTTAAGTTACATGTAATATAAATGCATGTTGCATGTAATATAAATGTAAGTTAGTTGAGACATTCAGTTACAATTATATTACAAGTAACTTGTTTTGATTTTTCTGAGCACACGCGTTGCCAGCAACGTGCCATTGCACCCCGTTTGGCGTCTTATTCCACACCTAATCACACCGAATGGAACAAATCTGTCTCTGATAGTTTTCCTTTTTCGCACCTTTCTTGAAGCTTAACAGAGGAATTTCCATTGTTTCGATAACTGAACAATGGATGGTACCCTCTGTGGGTTGAACGAGACGTCAAAAACAGGTGCTAAGCCTGATGTTGCTCACCGAAGGATGGGTCTGTTAGCAGTCGACCTGATGTTAATGACGTAGCTTGCCTAGATGTAGATTCTCTGGCAGGCTATGACGCCGATAACTTGTTGATTCTCCCACGGTGAATCGCTCTTGGCTAAATTATCTGACCTCAAATACGAATGTTTCTGGGACAATGTGAAGAAATAAAAAAAGATTGAATAGTATTAGGAAAGTTAGGTTTTGATGGAACTCATGGAGAACACAACCACCCACGGTCACGACATGTGTCGAACTGATGCGGCATGCGCAGACCGAGGGCGGAGTCACACTGATGATCAATAGATCAGCTTCAGTAATCGCCATACTCGGGGCCTCCTAAACAGGCAGCAGCGACCGTTTATCCACATCGTTTTTAGCACTGAATACGCAGGAAGGTGGCAAGTTGAAACTTGTTGAAACTCATAGAGCATTTCCATTGGCAAAACAGTGAGCTGGAACACGTATGGATAAACAGTCGCTGCTGCCTGTTTAAGTTTTCTCGCCATGCTCTTGAGGAGACCATACGCAGGCTGTTTCAGAAAGACCTGTCAGAAATGATGGAAGTTTCCTGCCATGTTTTCGAAACAGAGGGAAATCTACTAAAATTGTAACCACAGAACTCAATGAAACGCTTCCGGTTGTCAATCTAAACAAGACGCGTTTTCCGCGAGACGCCTCGCTGTCGCCTCGAGACATGTGCGCATAGTCCGCATGTTCACGTTATATTGCGCACCTCGTTTGGTGTCCTATTTCACACCTAATCAGATCGAACGGGTTTGCTTTATCTATGATAGTTTCTCTTTTCTCGCCATTTTTTCAAAAATCGACAGAGGGACGCCCTTTGTTATGGTTGCTAACTATGGAATAGAAAAATTGGGTGGTACACTCTGTGTGTTGAATGAGGCATTAAAAATAGCAGTTTAACCTCATGTTGCTCACAGAAAGATGGGTGTGCAAGTAGTCGACCTGATGTCGATGGCATATCATCGGCATGGATCGGGAAGAGACGTCGTGTGCACTGTTGAAGGTTGGCGCCAACTCGGTGCACCTATGTTATAGCACATGGCACCGAGTTTGCGCCAAACTTCAATAGTGAACGCGAAATCTCTTCACGATCCATGCCGACGTTAGCTTGACTAAATATAGATACTCGGGCAGGCTATGATGCCGATGACTTGTTGATCCTGCCACGGTGATTCGCTTTCGGCCAAACTATTCGACCTCAAATGCAAATGTCTCTAAGGCAGTGCGAATAAATAAATAAATAAATAAATAAACAAATGTTGAGCAGTTTTCGAGAAATACGATTCCGATACAACCTAGAGAGAACACAACCGCTCACGGTTACGACAAAAGGTCGAACTGATGCGGCATGAGCAGGCCGAGGGCGGGGTCACATGTACTGAAGATCAATAGATCTGATTCTGCAGATCTGTTCTGTTCTCTTGGAGAGATCACACGCAAGGAGTCTAACAAGGGAACCACAATAAGTCATAGTGACCATTCCAAATGAAGTGTACTTTTCTAGAACCATTTTCGGACGAAAAGTCCGAATATGTTTATCGCAGCTGCCTAGACCCACTCTGAAAAAAGTTATGAGCGTTCTTTGAAGCTTCGCGGCAAGGTAAGGGAATTTTTTAAAAAGGAAAAAAAAGCCGCATGGAATTTTTAGGGTGTTTGTCAATTTTTCTTCAGATTTTGCTAAAAACAAGCCTGTAGAGGTAATCTAGGGTGCTGAACACGAATCTGGGGTTCGCTTGTCAACATTTTAAGGTTTATAGTAGGTTACGGTAGGTAACATGCCATTTAGGAGGCAAAACCTACCTCAATATTCCGATAATCGACAAATGGACATCAAAATCGTATTCAGCACCCCAAATAACCCCCACATAGAAACTTTGAGACAATCCTGAGACTTTTACCAAACTAGCGTATACCCACCGTAATCTACCGTAAGCTGCCAAAAATCCATAAACCGACATCAGATTCGTGTTCAGCAGCACTCCAAATAACCCCCAGAACAACGCTTTGAGCCACATCTGTCGTCACATTCCGGAAATCGTCAAAAGTCGCGATTTGTCATCAAATTCTCCCTCGATGGGAATCTGTGAACGAATACAGTCGAAAACTTTGGAAAATCGATAAATGAACCTCAGATTCGTGATCAGCACCCCAAAAAAAACCCCAGAGCGATTTTTTTTGTCAAATCTGGAATACTCTTTGAAACGCTTCGAGAGGCCTCTAATTGGTATAAATAAATGCCCAACAAAAAATCCGTACAAGTCCAAAACGCTGTTAGTCTGCGCAAAGTTCGGAAAATGTTCCTTCACCCAAACTTTGCTTAGTGGATTAGTTTTAAGCGCTGAACACGATTATGAGGTCCAATTCCGATATTTCGCATAAATATAACGCTTTTTTGGAGCGTACAATAGGTACGAAAATCAGAGAAAAAATGCCTATACCTTTTTTTAGAGTGGGTTTAGGCAGCTAAGATGGGCATATTCGGACTTTTCGTCCGAAAATGGTTCCAGAAAAGTACATCTCATTTGGAATGGTCGCTATGACTTATTGTGGCTCCCTCGTAAGAAAGACCTTTCAGAAACGGTTAAGCAATGCATGGTCAACCTCAGCCACATTGCGGCCCCATAGATGCGCAAGTTTCAGGGTTTTTTTTTCAACAACACGGTGTAGCGAGTTTGCACAAAGGTCTTCCATCGTCTCACAGAAAGAAATCATGGTCAACCTCTGGCTGACCTTACCAATGTTTTCAGGAGCCTTTCTTGTTTTTGTCAAAGCGCCGCCGAGAAATAAACATGAATTGTGAGGGGCACCGAAGTGAAAGGAATTCACACATACATCGTAATCTCAACATCAGCGAAAAGGTTTTTTTGGCTACTGTTACACTGTCATGAGACATCCGCTCTAGCAAAGTCCGATTTAGAAAAAAAAAGGAAACAATGTTCGTCATGAGAGATTCGCTTGAGAAGAAGAAACTTTTTTACATTCTGCTTCAGTATACCCGGAGGGGGAGAATGGATTTTCCGAAGTAAAAGACTCATGTGGATAGGCTGATGATGTCAAAGGCAGGGTTCTCGATAAAATCGGTTGTTGTGCTATACCCATGGAATTGTAGATCTGGCCATCACAAAAGTGAAAATAAGTGAAAAATTGGAGAAAAAACGCTCAGGAGCAAATTATGGCTTGGTGTCCTCCCGCCCCCAATCATTTAGATTTGGGTAAAAGCCTGCTTTGTCAACTTTCATTTTACTTCTAAAGTAATTTCTGAACATTTCTGGAGACTACTGATTACTTTAACAGCAAAATAAATGTCGTATAAGCAAGCATTCATGAAAATCGCGTTAATTAGGGGGCCGGCCGACACCGGTAATTAGCCGTTAATCTTTGTTTTTGAGCGTTTTTCCCGCGAATTTCTGGGTTTTTTCACTTATTTTTACTTTTGTGATGGTTAAATCTACATTCTTATGAAGAGAGCTCGAAAGTTGTTTTTATCGCGAACCCTGCCTTTAAGCCGTGTAAAAACGTCTTGCTTACGTCATTTGACCTTACTTACATACGTTGTGTGGCTCCTTGGTACACCGAGGTTGTCTTGAAGTTAATGGTACTTCAACGGTTATTGAAGTAGCATTTCCATTTTTTCGAGTAGGTTGGTCCACCCAAAAAAAAAGCCGAATGTCGAAAAGATTTGAATAACCCTATTTTTTTGTTCGAAATGCAAAGACCTTACGACATAAGTTGGAAGAGAACCCAATGAGCCTCCAACAGAACTTTTTGAACTCCTATGCGAACAATTGCAAGATAGTGCGAATAAATAATTAAATAAATAATAAATAAATATCAAGTTACCAGTAAACTTGTGATCATATACCATGTCATAAAAAGACATCAAATATTCAAAAACAGTAAATAAAAAAATAATTAAACAAATAAATAACTAAATAAATAAATAGATGAATAAATAAATAAATAAATAAATGAATAAATAAATAAATAAATAAATAAATAAATAAATAAATAAATATCAAGTTACCAGTAAACTTGTGATCATATACCATGTCATAAAAAGACATCAAATATTCAAAAACAGTAAATAAATAAATAATCAAATAAACAAACAATTAACTAAATAAGTAAATAGATGAATAAATAAATAAATAAATAAAGAAATAAAGAAATAAATAAATAAATAGATAAATAAATAAATAAATAAATAAACAAACAAATAAATAAATAAACAAATAAATCAATAAATGAATAAATTTATAAATGAATATTGAATAAAGTTCGATATCCTCTACGCGAAACACGACCGCTCAGAATTGTGATAGGAAGTCGAAATGATGCTAAATGAGCAGGTCGGGGGCGGGGTCATAATGATTACTTTATGTAACAAATTTTCCCCTTTGTTCTGTTCCTGGGTTGAAATTGAGTTTTCCTAACCCGTTAGGTCTAGAACAGAGAGGTACATAATCGCTTTCATTGAAGAAAAACTTTGCTTCCGTGACCGGGAGAATGAAAATTGTAAAATCGTGTGTTTTCTAGAAAATTCTCGATCTGCTTTCCATGTCGAGCTTCCTCCCCGAACTGCTAGAGTTGTCCAGATGTTTCTACCATTCTCCTGAACACTTTAGAACGTTCAAGAAGTCCAGATGTTTCTACCATTCTCCTGAACACTTCAGAACGTTCAAGAAACTTAAAGGACTCTCCCTAAAACTCTCAGAAGTTGCTAGAACGTTCTTGCTGTACAAGTACATATAAAAGCACAGGTGTCTTGAACCAAGATTGCAATTAGTGGTATTGCAGACTGGAAGGAACGACGATATGGCATTAAGATGTTGTTGGCTTCCAGCTGATTCCTTCTTCTACGTAAGCGGACAATTCTAGCAAAAGGTCAGGGTCTCATTGGAGCACTGCAGTCGAAAGAACGAACGAAAACGAGCCCGAAAGAGCTCTATACGGCTCCGAACTTCGCTCGCGCTAGCCCTTCCGCTCGCGGTCGGGTTCTCCGAGGAAGTTTTCAGTTAGGTCTGCTTCTACATTAGCATTGGAGCGCGAGCGCGGCTGAGTTTTAGCGTTGGGGCGCATTTGCGCACGCTGTCTACTTCAGGTCCATGCCCGCGCAACTGATCCACCGTTGAAATGTTGCTTTCAAGAAAAAGAGCTAATTTTTGGATGTTTCGCAGCGTTTTTCATGATTCTTTCTTCACTTATAAAACAGTCAGGCTCTAATCCCTCGTCTTCTGATGCAAACTCGAAAGCGACTCGCCTTTAAAGGCACAGTACACCCTCAGATGTGAATTTTGAGATTTTCATTTATTCTGTAGAAGACCCCTCCTGTATAACACATGCCAAATGCCAGATCTAAATTCCTTCAAGTAAGCGAGATATAAGCGACAACCACAGGCCCGACCCCCTAACAGATTTTCGAACTCGATACTGGCTCGATGAATAGATGAATTCTAACATGTCGTCGTTCTTCAGTCCATTGCAGGTCTATCTACTGGTCCTGTTTTGCTTTCCTGCAGCAATTGCGAATGAAGAGAAATACACGCCTGAGACAACTCGTCCACCAAATTTTCGCCCTCAAAATGCAGGCATTTTCAAGGAGCCATATCTCCGTTCGTATGAGGCCTTGGACAATTTCGGAAATACCACTGTGATCATCGTGTGACTCTCTCCAAGATAATCATGAAATCTGCGAATTAATTTTTTGGGTGTTCTGTGCCTTTGAAGGCAGTGTCCACGATAAAAACCATGTCTGTTTTTTTGGTGGAGATCGGCAGCTGCGGGGCCTAGCGCAACCCTAACGCTTAAAAAACTAAGAAAAATGAGCTCGGAACGGTCCGCTACGGCTTCAAAGTTGGACACCCGTCAGCTCGTCACACCCAGATGCACTAACCACGCCCACCGACGTGAACAAATGAATGCTTGAGATTGTGAGATGAGCGGTGGTTCACGATCAATAGCCCCGTTCTTCCCTTTATTGTCAACTTTTCTCTTTACTCAGGTCAGCTCCCATACATCGGCTGCGAAAGACGGAACTTACAAGCCTCGGACAACTCGTCCACCATGTTTCCTTAGCTCAATATTTGAGGGACCATAACTCCGTTTCCTGAAGATCTTGTGCGATTTCAGAGATATCATTGGAATCAGCATGGGCCCGTCTTCAAGATAGGTTGGAAAGCAGAAAAACGGTTCTTATCGTGAACACTGCCTTTAAAGGCACAGTCCAAGCTCAGAGACAAAATCTGAGATTTTCATATAATTGTAAAGTAGACCCACCCCATATACCACTTGCCAAGTGCGGGCTCTCAATTCCTCCAAATAAGCGAAATAAGCGAGATATAGGAGGAAGCCATCCTGGGGCTCCCACCTCGGGAAGCCACTTTGGCACGCCCCTTTTACGATCTTTCGAGCTCAACAGTGGCGAGATAAGCGATGCTCTCCAATCAGGAGCCCCGTTCTTCCCTTCATTTTCAGCCTCTCTCTTCACCCAGGTCAGCTCGCCTACAGCGGTTGCAAAGGACGGAAGTTGTAAGCCACGGACAACTCGTCCACCATGCTTCCGCAGCTCAATTTTCGAGGGGACATAGCTCCGTTAACAGGGGGTCTTGATCGATTCCAGAGACACCATTGAAATCAGCGTGGGACAGTTTTCAAGATAGACAGAAAAAATAGAGAACCGATTCTGAGGTTGGACTGTGCCTTTAAGGTCAAGGCTGAAATATTCGTCAGACCATAGATCAAGGGAATCACAAAATTGAAGGATTTCGCGCAAAGCTGTTGAGCAGGATGGCGAGAACGGCCTGGAGCAGTTTCGCTGCAGTTGTTCACGGCTTCCTAGGTGATCACAAAGCTGAAAACTATGTTTCTGAAAGTCCATATCCTTGATTCGCATCTCGACAAACTCAAGAAGAACTTGGGAGCAAAGCGAGCGCTCTCATCAGGATGTATTGGACTTTGAACGTTGTTACCAGGACGGAATGACGAAGACATGATGGGGGACTATACCTATTTGGGTGCAACCATGGAAGAGTGATTCACAGTACAATCGTAAATACAGAAAATCTACACATTCCTGAACCTTGTTGAGTGGTTTCCGACTGTGTTTCTCTATTCCTTGTGCATTTCTTGTTTTTACTCGATCATAATGCCGAAAAATGAATAAAAATCTTTCTATTTTCACAAAAAAAGCGAGCTTTCTTCGTGCTGTTGTCGTGTAAGCAAAGTTTGTGGTTAATGAAGTCATTTTTCACATACAGTACACATAAACAACTGTGATGTAACACTTACAAGGGACAACTTCGAACATAAAAGGGAGTTTTGAAAAACGGTCTTTTGAAGGTTGTAGAGGATTCGAAAAGAAACAATTTAAGATTTGAAAATTTCACTTAGTCCTCACGGGTAGATCAAAAACGATAAAAAAAGGAAAGAAATCAGAACGTTGGATTGGGAGGACGTAGCACAAATGTGAGCTATACAGTGGCCTTGAAATCATCTGAAAAGGTTCTCCTAAAAGTTTGAAGATGAAATCTAGCTAGAAACTCGAGTTATGACTTGTTAGTTGATCCCCTGAACAATGCTCGTTGCATTCAAACCACCAATCACTGCAATGTGATAGTCGGTGTGAGCTAGCAGCACACCGTGGCTCAGTCGGTTAGACGTTGGATTACGAAGCAATTGAAAAATGGTTCGAATACTATGGGATCATTACTGCATTATGGCTGGTAGTAATGACATTTCTATGTGTTCACCTTACAACTATAGAAATTCCGAGATTTCGACAATTGCTAGAATATCAAGAATACCCTTACCCTTCTCCCCCACATATGTTACAGAAAGACCGTCCTTAATTCGGATTAACACTTTAGGGGACTTATTTTGATATATGTCGCTGGAGAAAAGTTCGGACAAAATGAAACTTCGTGGACTTGTTCCTTGATCAATGACCAATCTTTTTAGAAATAATTGTTGTAAACAGAAGTGGGTTTACCTAAACTACAAAATCCATTGAAGCAATCTAATACTTTAGCGCATGGCTCGAAGACTCAAGAAAAGTGTTTCGTTATCAATTCCAAGATTTGGAGTAGAACAGAACCTTTCTTTTGAAAACGCATCTCACAAAATAACTACTTTTATTCAGCCTGGCCATTCTGGTTTAAATGTAGTTTTCTGGAGCCATTTCGGACGTAGAATCCGAGTATGCTCTTCGAAGCTTCTGAAAAAAAAGAAACCACTCTGAAGAAAGTTACAGGCGTTTTTCCAAGCCTCGCGACAAGGCAAGGGTACCACCCATCAAGGAATTTTTAGGGTGGTTTGGAAAAAATTTTCGGATTCGGCTCAAAACTTGTATGTAGGGGTAATCTAGGGTGCTGAACACGAATCTAGAGATCGTTTGCCGAAATTCTGAGGTTTACCGTAGTTTACGGTAGTTGTCATGACATAGAGGGCCTAAACCTACCTTAACAATTCGAAAATTGACAAGTGAACATCAAATTCGTATTCAGCACCCCGAATAACCCCCGTTCAGAAATTTTGAGTCAATTCTGAGACTTTGACCCAACTACCGTATACCCACCGTAACCTACCGTAATCTGTCGAAAATCGATAAACTGACCTCAGATTCGTTATGAGCACTTTAAATAACCTCCGAAAGCGAAGTTTGAGTCCTAAATTTTTTCTCGACCTTTGGAGCCCCATGAGGTCAGAAGCTCATGGCCATTTTTGGGGGTTCAGAGGTCTAATTTTTTTTTCGAGCAAAATCAGCCCCAGGGGTTAATTTGGGACGCTGAACACGAATATGGGGTCCGTTTCCTGTTTTGCAGCGGATTTTGTCAGGTTAGGGTGCATTAAATGGCATTTTACCTACCGCAACCCATTGTTTTGTTGGTTTTTGATCTACCCGTGAGGACTGACAATGAGTCAAATTTTGAAATCTTAAACTGTTCATTTTTACGCCCTCTACAACTCCCAAAAAACCGTTTTTCGAAACTCCATTTTTTGTTCAAAGTGGTCCCTTGTTAGAGGCCAGGAACGAAAATTGTGTTACATAGTGTTATCAATAGATCAACGCGCCAAAACCGTGGTCTGCTTGGGCGGCTCGTATGATTGGAGGCTCCGAGACATTGCAAAGCCATGTAGAAGTCAAAAAAGCCTTTCTAAGAAGATGTGGGAGTTCAAAAACGCAAACTAGACTAGGAAGATAAGAAGCAGACACCATCTAGTGAGGAGGACAGTGGGCAGCGCATAAAATCTGAGTGTAAATTTGAGGGCGGAGAATGAGACATAGGATGGATAACATCCACCTTCATCTCCCCCCGGCGGCCGAAGTCCTCTGCAGAGAGAGAGCATAGACAATCACAAACACAAGTTCAGTCGACCTGAGATTCACGAAAGTTCTCCACAACTACTAGCATGAAATCAGCAAGAAGAGAGTGGAATTCGGGATGGCAGGTGTTTGCGCATGTGTACTTTTGTGCGTTTCCGGCTGCTTAGTGCGGCTGCAACCCCGGCGATGATAGCGGTTTAATGTGAGGAAACGTGCGCTACTAAATACTTATGAAACAGGTGCTGTATGAATAGAATGACCTCAATCTCTTACAGGCTGTCAACAAGACTTTGACCTGTCCTATGATATCTGATTTATTACCCTCAGCTGCACTAGCAATAACATTCGATTAGCAGAGTCGGGAAGGGTTCATTTGATTCATTCAGTGTAAGGCGCTGGACCGGTTTGGCACGTGGTTCCAGACAACGATAACAAACCTTTCTGAAGACTGTGTGATAAGTTGAACATATTGTTGATTAGATTATGATGAACTCGCTGACACCATCAACACAACACTTAAAGGCAGTGTTCACGATGAAAATCGTTTTTCTGTTTTTCCGCCTATCTTGAAAACGGCCCCATGCTGATTCCAATGGTGTCTCTGAAATCATATTAGGTCTAGAAGTTAATTTCCGCGTTTTTTTACGCTTTTTACACTATTGAAAACTGGACATACTTAAACAAAATTTTTATTCAAAATAATTTCCGTCATTAATAACAACCATTTCCCAGAGTTTGGGTAACTTATGGATTCCATCATAATAAAATTTTTCTGGTTTGGCCTCCACCCATTCATCGAGCCATTTTTTGACATCTTGACGATCTTGAAAGCGCTGCTCCGCTAGACCATGCGCCATTGACCGGAAAAGGTGATAATCCGACGGGGCGATGTCTGGAGAGTACGGCGGGTGCGGTAAGACTTCCCATTTGAACTCTTTTTAGCGTATCCTTTACCGTTCGAGCAACATGAGGTCGAGCGTTATCATGAAGCAATATGACTTTTTCGTGTCGACTCGCCCATTCTGGTCTCTTTGCTTCGATTTCATGCCGCAATTGCGCTAGTTGATGTTGATAGCGATTCGCAGTAACTGTTTCGCCAGGTTGAAGAAGTTCATAGTACAGTATACCGCGTTGATCCCACCATATGCACAGTAAGACCTTCTTCCCGTGGATGTTTGGTTTTGCGGTCGAAGTTGTTGTTTCACCAGGACTAACCCACGATTTTCTTCGCTTCGGATTGTCGTAGTACACCCACTTTTCATCGCCAGTTATGATGGGGTGTAAAATAGGCTTTCTTTGGAATCGGTCCAACAAGATTTGTGAAGTTGTTTTTCTCTGCTCTTTGTTGCGTTCTGAGAGCTCATAGGGGATCCATTTTCCTTCCTTTTGAATCTTCCCCATTGCCTTCAATCGAATAGAAATTGCTTTTTGGGTGACGCCGAGAGATGCCGCGAGCTGTTCTTGCGTTTGAGCCGAATCTTGATCCAACAAAGCCTGAAGTTCTTCGTCTTCGAACTTTTTGGCTGTCCTGGTCGATCTTTGTCCTTAACGTCAAAATCACCCGATTTGAAACGCTGAAACCATTCTTGGCAGGTTCTTATGGATGGAGCAGCATCCCCGTAAGCTTGGGCAAGCATTTGGTGCGCGTCAGTGGCTTTCTTCTTGAGATGAAAAAGGAAAAGGAGAGCTTCCCGCGAATGGCGTTTTTCCGGCACAAAAGTTGACATATTCTGAAACTAAAATAATACTTTTTTTATAAGGTACGTGAAGCAAGTTATATATCAATAGAAAGCTGATAATACAGTGAGCATTATAACATAAAATTCGTTATATAAAAATAATTTTATTTTTTACAAAATATCAATAACAACAAAAACGCGGAAATTAACTTCTAGACCTAATACAAGACCTTCTGTGAACGCAGGTATGGTCCCTCAAAGATTGAGCTATGGAAACATGGTGGACGAGTTGTCCGAGGCTTGTAACCTCAGTCTTTTGCAGCCGATCTATGCGAGCTGACCTGAGTAAAGAGAGAAGCTGAGAATGAAGGGAAGAATGGGGCTAATGATCGGAAATCATCGCTCATCTCACGATCTCGAGCATTCATTTGTTCACGTCGGTGGGCGTGTGATGCGCTTTTGGGGTTTTCAATGCGCTCGAAGTTGCAACTTCGGGCTCTTTTGGGGCTCTTCCTGGCTCGTTTTCATGCGTTCTTTCGACGTTAACGTTACAGAGTGTCCCTCCACTACCCAATCCCAGTGGAATTTCGCAAACTTTTTTCATCGTGAACACTGCCTTTAAAGGCATCGTACACGATGAAATCCATACTCGAGTTTTTGGCTTTTTCGTGTTGTTATATCCCTACAGTGACTGAAGATTGCAAAAAGCAGCGTTAAAAACCTCAACTTTTCAAGAAAAACCCATTTCACAAAAGCTCAAAACAAATTTGAACTTCCCGCCGACATGAACTTGGGATGGTTGCGCTAAGAATGCAAGGAACAGCTTTACGATTCATTCCTTGGCGTAGCGTTGGAAGCAATTCACAGAGGACGCCATTCAGACAAGCGACCTTTTTTTCTTGAACGGAACTAAAAAGGGTTACTAGCTGCTGCGTCCATTGCTGTCAGCTGCTTTGGATCAATGCCGAACGTGAAATCAAGTGGCGTGTGAATTGCGACCTACGACACGTCAACGCAGAATCGCCGGAAGCGACCACGGAGTTTTGTTCCTTGTAACAACGGATCGACCCAAAGGCCGGCCCCCGAAACCCAGGAAGCCCTTTTGAGGTAAACTCATCTCCATTCAGAGGCGATTTTGAAACTTCAAACTTTTTGAGTGGCATTATTATGACCAAGTGGTCCGACTGAACGGAAAAGCTGGAATTCGGTTTTCATCGTGTACGATGCCTTTAAAGGCACAGGACACCCAAAAAATTAATTTTCAGATTTGATGCTTGTCTTGGAGAGAGTCACACGCTGATCACAGTGGTATCTCTGGAATCGTCCAAGACCCCCTATGAACAGACTTATGGCTCCCTAAAAATAACTATATTCTGAGGGTGAAAAATTGGTGGACGAGTTGTCTCAGGCCTGTATTTCTCTTCGTTCGCAATCGTTGCGCTACTGCGAGACAGGGTAATGAGACAGTCTGGTAATGGACTGTAGAACGGCGACTTGTTGGAATTCATCCATCCATCGAGCCGCCATCGAGTTCAAAAATCTGTTAGGGGGTCGGGCCTGTGGTGGTGAGCGAAGGGGGTCGGGCCTGTGGTGGTCGCTTATATCTCGCTTATTTGGAGGAATTGAGACCTCGCATTTGGCACGTGTTATACAGGAGGGGTCTTCTACACAATTACACGAAAATCTCAAAATTCCGATCTGAGGGTGTACTGTGCCTTTAAAGGCAGGGTTCTCGATAGAATCGGTTGTTGTGCTATCACCGTGGATTGGTAGATCTGACCATCACAAAAGTGAAAACAAGTAAAAAATTGGAGAAAAAACGCTCAGAATAAAGTTATGGCTTGGTGTCCTCCCGCCCCCAATTATTGAGATTTGGGTAAAAGCCTGTTTTGTCAACTTTCATTTTGCTTCTAAAGTAATTTCTGAACATTTCTGGAGACTCCTGATTACTTGAACAGCAAAATAAATGCCGGATAAGCAAGCATTAATGAAAATCACGTTAATTAGGGGGCCGGCCGACACCGGTAATTAGCTGTTATACTTTGTTTTTGAGCGTTTTTCCCGCAAATTTCCGGTTTTTTTCACTTACTTTTAGTTTTGTGATGGCCAATTCGGCATTCTTATGGAGAGAGCTCAAAAGTCTTTTTTATCGCGAACCCTGCCTTTAAAGGCAGCATACGCGCTCAAAAATGATATTAATTTTATGGAATGAATCGAAGGTCTGAAGCTGTTAATATTCAGAGATAACGGAAAAACCGGAAAAAAATCAACTGAAATGAACATACAGTGCGTTGCAAAATTATACGACATAACCCAATTTCCGCTGTTCCAAACTTCGCGTCAATTAAGGAGACAGGCGGTTTACACCAACCGATGCAGCACCCTGGAAAACCCCTAGGTATGAATTTTCATGAAATTAGAGCCACTAGCAGGAAATTGGCAACTGAAATTGTCAAAAATAGCCGTTGCAAACTTATACGACATAGCTGACGTTCTCGCAGAAATTGCTATTCTACACCATCTGTATCAGTTCGCTCATGGTGAGAACCACTAGAAACATCGAGTTATTAGTCTTCAGAAATGTATTGGCGCTGAACCACTTCGAAAACTCTTTTTCGTAGGTTTTAACTCAGCTTTTTGTGAACGTCCCTTTCAATCTGCTCCCATTCGCTTATAACGGCTAGTTTCAGCGGAGCCACACGCTCGTATTGTCTGTTCTGGATGTAGATTCAGCGCCCAAGAATACCTCACACGTTTTTCACAGGGTTGAGGTCCTGCAAACCAGCCGGCCATCCTAGCGAATTGGCAGGATCGGCCTGAAACCAAGCCTGCATTTTCCTACTGACAAGATGTGAAGGCGGAAACGGACTAGAAAAAACTGGAAATGATTTTCCGGCACATTCTGATAACACTGTGTGACACGATTTTTGTTCCTGGCTTCTAGGTGTTATATTTCGATTGCTTATGCCCAAAGTATGTGAAAAAATGACTTCATTGGGAACAAATTTCGCTTACACTACAACAGCACGAAAAAAACGCATTTTTTGTGAAAATAGATTTTTTTTTATTCATTTTCGGCATTATGAACAGCTTAAAGGCAGTGTCCACGATAAAAATTGTTCTTGTTTTTCTTTAGCCTATCTTGAAAACGGTCCCATGCTGATTCTAACGATGTCTCTGAAATCGTACACGACCTTCTGGGTACGGAGCTATGGTCTCCCAAACATTGAGCTAGAGAAGCATGGTGGACGAGTTGTCCAAGGCTTGTAACTTCTGTCTTTTGCTGCCGATGTATGCGAACTGACCTGAGTAAAGATAGAAGTCGAGAATGAAGGGAAGAGCAGGGCCAATGATCGGAAACCATCGCTCATCTCACGATTTCAAGCTTTCATTCGTTCACGTCGGTGGGCGGCCAACGCGCTTTTGGGGTTTGCCTTGCGCTCAAAGTGGCAACTTTGGGCTCTTTTGGGTCTCTTCCTTGCTCGATTTCATGCGTTCTTTTGACGTTAGTGTTAGAGAGTGTCCCTCCACTACCCATTCCTAATGGAATTTTAAACAATTTTGCATCGTGAACACTGCCTTTAAAAGAAAAAATGCACAAGGAATAGACAAACACACTCGGACACCACTCAAAAAGGTTCAGAAAAGTGTAGATTTTCTAGATTTACGATTTTACTGCGTATCCCTCTGTCAAAGTTGCACCCAAATTTAGTCCCTCATAATGTTTCGTTGTACTGTCCTTGGTAACGACTCTGTCCGAGACTAAGGTCAGGGCTGGTATATTCATCGGACCACAGATCAAGAGGATCATAAAATGTGAGGATTTCGCAAATCTGTTGAACAGTGCTGGGATTCATGAACGCAGCCGGCTAGGTTTGGGTTTGGTTAGGGCAGCAACCCCAGCGGTAGCCAAACCGCGAACCGGCATTCACAACCGCCCCATCGCGGTTGGGTGGCTAACCATTCCGCGGCCACGTACTTGCCACTCAATTGACGCCGAGAATCTCGATTGGAGACAATCAATATTGGCCCTCGGGTCGGAATTCCCCTATCCCGTCACTTTGTTGCACATGATTGCTAATTTTGCTTGCTTTTTGAATTCTTATTTTTGTCTACCATGTGCTTTACCTTCTTCAATGGACCGCAGGCATTTAAAGGGATTTTCCTCAACTTGGAGATGTTTTTCCCATTTTAAAGTTTTTCATTTTTTCCTTTCTTTGAAAAATCCTTTTTGGTTTTTTGAAAGTACATAAAGTGATGCTGCTCTCTCACGATGAGCCGCAAACCTGCTGGTGAAATTTTAACCCCCAATTTAGCTTTTTTCTCGCATCACTAGCCTTTTCAACTTCTTTTTTTTTCGAAACGCCCCTCTAATTTTTTGTGTGTTTCACATGGCTTAGGTGTTGCTGCAGGGATCATCATCGTCCTTTCGATGAGTTTTCGGCTTCAAGTTCTCCGTTTATCGTTTGAGTTCCGAGTTTTTCCATCTCTTTTCTGTCTAAGAATCCCTTTTTTGTTTTTTCTCTCTTTGTCATTCTCACACAAGCTTATTGTCGCTCACAACAGGAGAAAAATAAAACGACTCCTTAGAAAAATCATATGGAAAAAGCTCAAAATGCAAGGGAAAAACAAGTTTGAACTAAAAACATCGAGAAAACCCAGGTTGATCACAGAACCATGTAGAAAACATTAACATTTGAAATCCAAGTGGGCGCTTCGGAAAAAAAGTAGGAGAAAACGTTGGAAATGCGAAAAAAACCAAATCATGCATCACAGTATCAAACCAAGTTAGGGTTTTCCAACAGAAAAATAACGAAAGCGTGTACGAAAAGTGTTGGGAAAAAATTCTGAGGAAAAAATGAGGGAATTCGGAGCCGAAATGGGAAAGAAACCCCAGCGAAGAGCCTGTGGCCGCTCGGTAAATGGTCAGCGCACGGAAGACAAGAATTAGGAACAAAAAGTGGAGGCAAAAAGAACAACGATGTGCTATAAGATAAAGAAGAGAGCGAGAGTAGGGAGGACAGGCATAATGATTTTAGTTAGCCATGGGCAACATACATAAAACTTACAGATGAGGTTGATGATTCTGAGAATTTTCGTTGTTATCGAGAGGAACACATTATGGCTAGAGGGCCTATAATGTGGCAGTCAATAACGGCGGCATTCCTGTATTTTCAGCTTGCCTTGAAGATATCAAGTTTTTATGCGTATTCGCAAAAGGTGCGTTTCCTCAGTTTTGTGCACTAATACAACACACCATCAATTCGACGACTAAGCCGCGAAACCGCTGCTAACCGCGGTTACCCGCAGCTCCGAGGTGCGGTTACGCGTAGCCCAATCGTAGCCCAGCCGTAACCAAACCGGATTTTTCGTGAATGCCGGTTTCCTCCGCTAGCCCAGCCGCAACCGTGGTTTGCCTTTCATGAATCCCAGCCCAGGACGGAGTGAACGGCTTGGAGCAATTTCGTTGCAGTTGTTCACGGCTTTCTAGGTGATCGACAAAGCTGAAAGCTGTGTGGAGTTGGCGCACTCTCATAAAGAATTACGCCAAAATAGGATGCAGAGTGTTTCTGCACGTCCATGGCATTGATCCGCATTTTGACAAATTCAACGAGCAAGGCGAGCCCTTTCTTCAAGGTATATTGGACTTTGAACGTCGTTACAAGGGACAGTATTACGAAACCATGAGGGGTGACTGCCGAGGATGTGCGTAATTACGACTAACGACTAACGAATTTAACGACTAACGGGCTTTTTGGGTGTTACGACTAACGACTAACGAAATTAAAAATATTTTCGTTAGCAATCCCAAAATTCTTTAGAAAGCCAATAGTCATTCAAATCGCGCTCCAACCCAAGGCTTACGCCAGGATTAATACAAATTGCCCTGTTGGTTGTTCTAGGTGAATGGTACGAAATAACCATAGCCTCCAGTATTCACTATTTCTACTGACACTGCTTCGCAGTTCTGGAACCCCCACATTATGACCCCACCGAACGTTGCGCAAGGTTAGGCGCGGCGTTTATGCGACACGCGCGACTTTAGGCCCGGATCATACTACCGTCGCGGAGATGCATGAGAAAAGGCAGTATCGATCAATCGCGGCGATATTGCGCTTCTGAGGGAATCGATTGTTTTGACGAGCAGAACAGCATATCGTTGAGTGAAATGGGATGATGTAAACATTCGAGATCGGTTGAAATCTACGTTTCCATTCACATCTACAAAATATTGAGCAAATATGCATATCGCCGCGATGACAACGGCGCCGCTCTCCATTGGGCAACGTTGCAATAAAATCGCGGCGATATGCATATTTGCTAAAAATTTCTGCATTGTGGTTGAAAACGCCGGTGCCAACCATTCTCGCATGAATATCTCATCCCATTTAACCCCATGAACTGCCTTTGTGCTAATCAAAACAATCGATTTCCTCTAAAGGGCAATATCGCCGCGATTGATCGATACCGCTGTTTTTCATGCATCGCCGCGACGGAAGTATGATCCCGGCCTTATGGTAGGCTCACTGAACAGGTTCCGGCACTGTCCGGCTGCAGCGGAGATTTTCGCAGAGGACATTAGCAGAGTTGATAATATGGAGCTGTGCCTGCAGGCCACGACTGCCCAACGACGGTAGCTGAATCCGGTGATTAGATTGTTAAAGGTGCCGTCCTCCGATTTTCAGTCATAAATTCGAGGTATAGGATTTCTATAAAGTGGGGCTGAGACCTCTTAGGGGTAAAATTTTCACTTGGGTGCTGATTTCTTCCGACCTTTCCCTATTATGTGAGGAAGCTTGGAACCACGCGCGCACTCAACGCGCGACGCTGGGAAGAGAACAATTAGTGCAGAATCAGTGCAGTTCTCCGTGTTGCCACCATGGAGAAAGTCTCTAATAACTGGGAAAAAGAGCAGAGTTCAATAAATTCTCCGTTTCCCTTTTTTTTTCTTATTGAAAAAATGACAAAATTCGATAAACACACACTCTCGAGTATTAGGCTTTCGTGCATATTTTTAATTATGCATAATTATATGCACGTTTGCAGTTTGAACTAGGTTCTCTAACGAGGAGTGATTTGTGTCTTTAATGGCTATGAATGTTTTGGAAAACATACATCTCTTCATGCCTTCCTTTTTTCTATTCATGAGGACTTTTTTTTGCCTCAACTGTGCTTGTTTTCAAAGCCTAGATTTTTAACGACTAACGACTAACGACTAACGACTAACGACTAACGAGGGTTTTGGCCGGTTGAACGACTAACGACTAACGAATTACAAAATTTCTATTACGCACATCCCTGGTGACTACATTTGGGTGCAACTTCGAGAGAGCGGTTCACAGTACAATCGTAAATCTAGAAAATCTACACATTTCTGAACCTTTTTGAGTGGTTTCCGACTGTGTCTGCCTATTCATTGGGCATTTTTTGTTTTTACCTGATCATAGTGCCGAAAATCAATAAAAACTTTCTATTTTCACAAAAAAACGAGGTTTTTTTTCGTGCTGTCGTCGTGTAAGCAAAGTTTGTGCTTAATGAAGTCATTTTTCACATGCATTAAACTTAAACAATTAAAGTATAAAACTTAGAAGCCAGGAACAAAAATTGTCGTACATTAACACGCGATTTTCCAAACCATCATTATCCTAGTCACAAAAGCGAAGTTTTTCTGGGATAACAGCGATTTCCTGTCTGTTCTCGACCTAACGGGTTAGGTAAACACAATTTCAACCCAGGAACGGAAAAAAAGTGAAAATTTGTTACATACATAGTGTAATCTGTGGAGCTCATTGTTCATGGGACTATTAGCTTGTCCAGCTTGAAACCACACCCGGATCCGGGTCAATGCACTATTCTTTTTCCTTCGAAATTCCTACTCAAGGATATATTCGGGTCCTTTTGTAGATCTTTCCAAGGCTTGGAATGCTTGGTCAGAAATAAATAAATGTATTAGAATTGATCAAGCTCGTTGCACCTGCTTTCGACCGATAAAAAAGAATTTCGAAGCATCCACACAAGGACCCGGACTTATCCTTGAGTACGAATTTCGGAGGAAAAAGGTTAATGCATTGACCCTGATCCAGGTGTGGTTTCAAGCTGGACAAGCTAATAGTGACATGACCTATGAACAGATTATCAGAATGTGCCGGAAAATCATTTCCAATTCTTTCTAGTTCGTTTCCGCCTTCACTTCTTGTCAGTAGGACAACGCGGGCTTGGTTTCAGGCCGATCCTGCCAATTTGTTAGAATGGCCGGCCGGTTTGCAGGATCTCAACCCTGTGAAAAACGTGTGAGGTATTCTTGAGCGTTGAATATACATCCAGAACAGACAATACGAGCGTGTGGCTCCGCTGAAATTAGCCGTTATAAGCGAATGGACGCTGGGGCCGCATTCATCAACGCGTGGGTTAGGGTAGCGGTAAAGGCATCGGTACTTTTGATGGGTACCCTGTGCAAGCGAGGGATCGTTAACCAGTCGTGTCCACTTCTAACCTAGCTAAGAGACAGGGGCAAGTAAGATACCGCTCGGCTACAAGACGGGCTGCCCTTGCGGGTAACCATCAAAAGTACCGATGCCTTTACCGCTACCCTAACCCACGCGTTGATGAATGCGGCCCCAGATTGAAAGGGGCTTTCAGAAAAAGCTGGGTTGAAACATACCAAACAGAGTTTTCGAAGTGGTGCAGGGCCAAGACTTTTCTGAAGACTAATATCTTGATGTTTCTAATAATTCTTACCATAAACGAACTGATACAGATGGTGTAGAATATAAATTTCTGCGAGAACGTCAGCTATGTCGTATAAGTTTGCAACGGCCATTTTTGACAATTTCCGTTGCCAGTTTCCTGCTAGTGGCTCTAATTTCATGAAGATTCGTACCTAGGGGTTTTCCAGGGTGCTGCATCGATTGGTGTAAACCGCTTGTCTCCTTAATTGACGCGAAGTTTGGAACAGCGGAAATTGGGTTATGTCGTATAATTTTGCAACGGCCATTTTTGACAATTTCCGTTGCCAGTTTCCTGCTAGTGGCTCTAATTCCATGAAGATTCGTACCCAGTGGTTTACGAGGGTGCTGCATCGATTGGCGTTTACCGTTTGTCTCCTTAATTGACGCGAAGTTTGGAAACGCGAAAATTGGGGTATGTCGTATAATTTTGCAACGGACTGTATAACGATTCGTTCTATATTGGCCCAGACGTGGACGAGTTGTACCGCATCGGCTGAAATAGCGGAGCTAGCGACAAATTTGTTGGTATAACAACGCTAATGTACTCGTACGGCCCTTTCTGAAACTCTTACGACCTTAAAAGCGCAAAAAATGAGCTAAAATGACTATAATCGAGCATTGAATAATTGTATTGAGGGGCGGAGCCCGTATCGATTGGCGGAGAAAGGATGATTTTGTGACTCAATACGGCTCAAATACGGTCATTTTAACTCGTTTTCAACTCTTCCAAAATCGTGAGGGCTCTTCTAGGGCCCGTAAGAGCTTGTTTTACTTACACCCTGATTTCTTAGAAAACCATTTTCTAACTGCTGTAGGCATACTCATATAGTTCAGTTTCGCAATCACGTTCAGTCCTCATTATCACAATCGTTTGTTTCTGAAAATTCAACTATGAAATTGAGGAAATCACTCTCAAAACTACCGCTTCGCTTCTACGATTGTGATAATGAGACTTTGCGGAGTGAACGCGATTGCGGAACTAGACCATACTCAGACTTAAAGTGCTTTGCGACCCCGTAGAAGTTTGGGTGCATTCGGTGCAACGATGGGTCGGAGGTCCGCTGGTTTCTCGAGTCGATGGGCGTGGTCTTATTTCGGCGACGGCGGTAGTCACAAATCCGACGCCAAGGGAGGAGTGTGTTGTTCAGTTGCACGGGACACTAAATTACGCGCGAACTTTTCTCGTCACTCCTCTTCCACGAGTATCCCTTCTTTCCTTCAACCTTTTTTTCTTTATATTCCTCCTTCACTGTTATTTTCATAACTTTGTAGTCTAGTATTTCCAAGTGGGTTTTATTGTTAGCTGTTTTTGTTCGCGTTTTCCTCATTTATCGACTTTGATATCATGCATAAATTATTTTTTCAGGAGTCTGTCCTCTATTATTTTATCAATCTGCGATATTTGTGTGTTTTTCCTGGCATGCGTCCAGCTCAGAAGAATACTGTGAGTATATGTTGTGTTTATTGAACACTGCCTTTGATATAATTCTTAACTGGCCCTTTTTTCAGGCACATTATCAGCGCCGTTTATTCTGACGTCTTGGATAAGAAATTCCGCCAATTCCAACAAGAGGAGTTCGCCTTTTGAAATTCTTTACTCGCGCATTACTTGATTTTTTTCAAAATTTATTATCATTTCATTTCATTGTATTTTTTTCGTTAGATGACTGCCTAAAAATTTTTGATTCTCATCTCCGCAAAAAGATTTCAATCTTCCTCTCTGTCATGCACTCTCTTTTTCTACTTCTAGGTTTTGACTCTGAGTAATGTGGTTTCCTATATTCAACAGTCCCAAAATTTGCACGGAGGTTTACTCTTGGTGAAATTGTTTCGCCTGTTGGAGATGAATGAAGCTAGCTCAGATGCAACGCTCACGACGAGAAAACTTACCAGATTCTCGAAGAAAACTAAAGAGTACTGTTGAGGCATTGATTGACCTCTGTCCACTGTGCACTCTGGATGTTCTTTGGCCATTGTATCAATGGCCTCGTGGGGTGACTTCCGGTCACACCACCTATGGCCACTATACTTAGTATCCGAATCACCCAATTTCGGATATCCGACCGGATATCCGAGATTAGGATAATCCGATATCCGAACATTTGAAAACACGCATTATCTGAATCGAACCAATATCCGGGAAATTTAAAATCGGCATTATTTGAATCGAACCATTATCCGAAGGGTCAAAAATTCGGATAAAATCGGATAAAACGGATAAAAATCGGATAAAAACCGGATAAAACGGATAAAATTTGCGTAAAATCGAATAAGATCGTATAAAACGGATAAAATTTGCGTAGAATCGGATCAAAACCGGATAAAACCAGATAAAACTGGATAAAATCGGGTAAAAATCGGATAAAATCGGTTCATTTTAGGATAAAATGAAGTAAACCGGTCAACCGGTTGAATGTATTAATCCGGTCCATTTTTTATATCAACTGTTTGACTCACTTCTGTTTCCTCACACGTGTAAATTATGTATATGTCCATTGCTCGTAGCTACTATTCTACTCATTTTGTGTGTGTGTGTGCGTGTGCGTGCGTGTGTGTGTGTGTGTGTGTGTGTGTGTGTGTGTGTGTGTGTGTGTGTGCGTGTGTGTGTGTGCGTGTGTATGCGTGCGTGTGTGTGTGTGTGTGTGTGCGTGCGTGTGTGCGTGTGTGTGGGTGTGTTGTGTGTGTGTGTGTTGCCTGAGATTTGTTCCGATGATATCCGAAATTTATCCGAAATTATCCGACGGATATCCGTATCCGAATCATTGGAGAAATGGCATTATCTGAATCGATCCACTATCCGAAAATTTGAAAAAACGCATTATCTGAATCGAACCAATATCCGGTAAATTTAAAATGGCATCATCCGAATCGATCCATTATCCGAGGAATTACCTTCGGATAACAAGTATAATGGCCACTCACTGTCTGGCCAAAGAACACTTCCGGTCCCGCCTACTCTGTCCGTATAAAAGGGGCCATTTTCCTCTATGCTTTGATTCTACATTTCGTCCAATAAGGTATTCACTATACTCGTCTACGCCGATACTACAAGTACTTAGTGATTGGAGTTAAATACTAGAAAGACTCATCGTGAATGCTGCTTTGAGCTAGCTTCAGATGTGAAAATTATTAGTGTTCTCTGTGTGCGAATGGATCCTTCTATGCTGCATCGGCATGTGGTTTTCCTTTTTATAACTGATGATGTATGCATGTTTTTGCACTGCTTCGAATAGTGTGCAGCTCGAATTACATTGTATGCGTTAGATGTCATTTAGAACAGAAATATTGCCCTAATAAATTTAAACTCTCCGGTGTTTGTGCTGTTCTTTAAATACAACACTTTCGCAGGACACCTGTTAGGGTAGCAAATTTCGGTTGGGATTTTCGCCACCCTGAATTGGTAGCACCGTGGGGAAAATCGAGGACCATTTCGGTGTGAACGCAGAACGTTTCTCGATTTTCACTGGGGTTCAAAACCTGGAGTGTGGGCTAAATTTCAACCTAAAATAGCTAACCAGCAGATGCTCTGCGAAAGTGCCTTAGGTTTTATTGCAAAGCAGCACTAATCAAGGAAGGAACCGCTGATATATTCAGGGGTCGTGTTTGCTCGGGAGGGCCGCCTCGTGTGCACGATGACGTCATGTGCGCGTCTCTTCGTGGGGTCATGGCGGTTACTGCGTACCTGACGATGCCGTTAAGAGTGCGCGTTTTCCTCACCGGGGTGCTTAACGCCCTGACTACCGAAAATTGACTGAGTATGTACAGGCCAGAAAACGGCCAGACTCTCATCGTCGACTGCGGAGCACGCGCTGCGCAGCCGCACGCGCTCTGATCGGGACGAGTTTTGGGCGCCGCTGCATCTATCAGCTGTTGAGGAGGGCTTTTTTTATTTATTTCTTGCTTTTCGAATGTTTACAATTATCATGTTTATGTTTTGATGCGTTCATGCCCATTTAGGTTAGAAAAACTGATTCTTTATTTCAGGGTCATCCAGCTACAGGCCATAAAACGGCCAATGTCTCACCGTCGACTGCGTACCACGCGCTGCGCGACCGCACGTGCGTCGGAAGCAGACGAATTTTGGCCGCCGCGCGACGAGTTTCGGCCGCCGCGCGGCGGCCGAAACGTCGCGCGGCGGCCAAAACTCGTCGCGCGGCGGTCAAAACCCGTGTGCTTCCGACGCGCGTGCGGTCGCGCAGCGCGTGGTACGCAGTCGACGGTGAAACATTGGCCGTTTTATGGCCTGTATGCTCCCGGAATGAGCCAAATGACAGGAAAATTGGCCAGGTTTATTCTATTCCTCGCTTTGACTTGAACTAAACTTAGGTATAATGTTTATATTTTAGAATGTTAGTTAAAAAACCGTATGATCAATTTTCCCAGACGTTTGGCGGATTCCGGGTGAATAGCTTGCCGATCCTGAAATAGGGAATCAGTTTCACCCTGCGGGTTTCGACCCCTGTCTCAAATCTGAGAAAATGTCACACAAACGGGTACGAGTTGTGTGGCATCGGTCGGTGATTGCAGTGAACTTCATTGGAAATTCGCGTCCATTTGAGTCAATTTTCAGAGTCAGTTTCTCGACAGCTGATCCAGTCAACTCAAAAATCGTATGCAGGGTGTGTGAGGGTTCTGCGTCGATTGGCTTCCACCGTTCGCCCACTTAAAGGCACAGTACACCCTGAGATACGAATTTTGAGATTTTCATGTAATTGTGTAGAAGACCCCTCTTGTATAACACGTGCCAAATGCCAGATCTCATTTCCTCCAAATACGCGAGATATAAGCGACCACCACGGGCCCGACCCCCTTCGCTCACCACCACAGGCCCGACCGCCTAACAGATTTTCGAACTCGATGGCGGCTCGATGGATGGATGAATTCCAACAAGTCATCATTCTTCAGTCCATTACCGGGCTGTCTCCTTATCCTGGCTCGCTTCCGCGCAAAGATTGCGAATGAAGAGAAATACAGGCCTGGGACAACTCGTCCACCAATTTTTCACCCTCAAAATCTAGGCATCTTTGAAGAGTCATAACTCTGTTCAATGGGGGTCCAGGACGATTTTAGAGATACCGTTGTGATCAGCAGGTGACTCTCTCCAAGATAAGTATGAAATCTGAAAATGAATTTTTTGGGTGTCCTGTGCCTTTAAAGGCAGTGGTCGCGCTCAAATATGCTTGTCTTCTTTTCCTCTCTAAACCCTTTTCTGGGTATAGAGTAGTAGAACCTATAAGAAAAAATCGCGAAAAAACGCTGTTCTAGGCCAAATTCGAAGCCTGAACTTTCTTGTCTTTTGATGGTGGACGAGTCCACCCCACATCATCGGCATCGATGATCTCTGAGATCAAGAACATCAGCTGGCTTGAACTTGAATTTCAATCAATGAAGTTTCGGATTTATGTACACATCATGTCAAAAACATTGGTTGAAGTGCTTGCTTTCATTGTTAAACTGTTTTACAAGGTAAATTTGCATTTATTTCTTCCTCTGAATGTCGATGATTTTCGACTGCTCGGCATGGGACTGTGATCTTTCTGTGCACGTGTGCACGAACTGGAAATTTAGGGTCTTAATAACTCTAATTCTAGCCCGTTTTTCGCCGCGCTACCGCCATAGTTTTTGAGCTGTTTCATATCTGAGCTAATTTTTGTAGTTTTTTTCGATAACGTTTTCACCGTGACCACTGCCTTTAAAGGCACAGTACACCCTCAGACATGAATTTTGCGTTTTTTATTTGATTGTGTAGTGGACCCCTCCTGTATAACCCGTGCCAAGTGCGAGATCTCAATTCCTCCAAATACGCGAGATATAAGCGACCACCACGGGCCCGACCCCTTTCGGCTTTTCAACCTCGATATCAACTGGATGGATGGATGAAATCTTGAGAACTCGTGTTTTTCAGTCCATGGCCGGATCGTCTCCTTATCCTGGCTCGCTCTCGCGCAACGATCGCGAATGAAAAAAAATACAGGCCTGGGACAACTCGTCCGCCAGTTTTCCACCCTCAAAGTATAGGCATATTTAGGGAGCCATAACTTTGTTCATAGGTGGTCTTGGACGATTTCAGAGATACCAATGTGATCAGCGTATGACCCTCTCCAAGATATGCATTAAAACTTGAAAATAATTTTTCTGGGTGTCCTGTGCCTTTAAAGGCACAGTCCAACCTTAGAATCGTTACTCTGTTTCTCTCGTTAAAGCGGTCCCACGCTGATTCCAATGATGTCCCTGGAATCGTACAAGATCCCCTGGGAACGGAGTTATGGCATCTCAAAAATTGATCTGCGGAAGCATGATGGACGAGTTGTCCGAGGCTTGTAACTTCCGTCATTGGCAGCCGGTGTATGCGAGCTGACATGAGTAAAGAGGAAGGCTGAAAATGAAAATGAAGGGAAGAACGGGGCTATTGATCTGAAACCGTCGCTCATTTTGCGACTGTTGAGCTCGGAAGATAGTAAAAGGGGCGTGCCAAAGTGGCTTCCCCAGGTGGGCGCCCCAGGGCGGCTTCCTCCTATATCTCGCTTATTCGGAGGAACTGAGAGCTCGCACTTGGCAAGTGTCATATGGGGTAGGTCTACCTCATAATTATGTGAAAATCATAGATTTTGCCACTGAGCTTGGACAGTGCCTTTAAAGGCAGTGTTCACGATGATTTTCGTCCCCGAGTTTTACACGTAAAATAATGCGTTGGCATCCAAGTGTTACAAAAATTAGGAAAAAAAAAAGAAACGGCGAGAAACGCATTAAAACGTCGTATTTCAGTGACATTATTTTATAACATAGACTAGTTGTCCGGTTGGATGAACATGTTCATGGTGGTTGTCACCGGTGAAAATTGGGTCAATCGAAAATAAAAAAATATTTTATGCAAAGCAGAGTTAGTTAGGGCACTAAGAGAAAAACGTAGCAATAGAGAGTAGAGAACTGTAAAGGACGAGTCCAAAAAAGATTTCATTGTCACAACAAACACTTCCTGTGATACTTAAAGTCACAGTACACCCTCTGATATGAATTTTGAGGTTTTCATGTAAGTGTGTAGAAGACCCCTCCTGTATAACACGTGCCAAATGCGAGATCTCAATTCCTCTAAATAAGCGAGATATAAGCGACCACCACAGGCCCGACCCCCTTCGCTCACCACCACAGGCCCAGCCCCCTTCCGGATTTTCGACCTCGATATCGGCTGGATGGATGAATGAATTCTTAAGAAATCGCCGTTCTTCAGTTCATTGCCGAACTGTTTCCTTATCCTGGCTCGCTTCCGCGCAACGATTGCGAATGAAGAGAAATACAGGCCTGAGACAACTCGTCCACCAATTTTTCACCCTCAAAACCTTGGTTTCTTTGAAGAGCCATAACTCTGTTCAAAGGGGGTCGTGGACGATTTCAGAGATACCACTGTGATCAGCGTGTGACTCTCTTCAAGATAAGCATAAAATTTGAAAATTAATTTTTTGGATGTCCTGTGCCTTTGAGAGGCGGAGTGATACTTAAAGACACAGTACACCCTCGGATATGAATTTTGAGATTTTCATGTAATTGTGTAGAAGACCCCTCCTGTATAACACGTGCCAAATGCCAAACCTCATTTCCTCAAAATAAGCGAGATATAAGCAACCACCACAGGCCCGACCCCCTTCCCTCACCACCACAGGCCCGGCCCCCTGACAAACTTTCGAATTCGATAGCGGCTCGATTGATGGATGAATTCCAACAAGTCTTATCCTGGCTTTCTCTCGCACAACGATTGCGAATGAGGAGAAATACAGGCCTGAGACAACTCGTCCACCAATTTTTCGCCCTCAAATTCTAGGCATCTTTGAAGAGTCATAACTCTGTTCAATGGAGGTCCAGGACGATTTTAGAGATACCGTTGTGATCAGCAGGTGACTCTCTCCAAGATAAGTATGAAATCTGAAAATGAATTTTTTGGGTGTCCTGTGCCTTTAAAGGCAGTGGTCGCGCTCAAATATGCTTGTCTTCTATTCCTCTCTAAACCCTTTTCTGGGTATAGAGTAGTAGAACCTATAAGAAAAAATCGCGAAAAAACGCTGTTCTAGGCCAAATTCGAAGCCTGAACTTTCTTGTCTTTTGATGGTGGACGAGTCCACCCCACATCATCGGCATCGATGATCTCTGAGATCAAGAACATCAGCTGGCTTGAACTTGAATTTCAATCAATGAAGTTTCGGATTTATGTACACATCATGTCAAAAACATGGTGCGTTTTTCTCCATTTCTACGTCATTATAGTTTCAACCCCCCCCCCACTCAATCAATATAGCGAATAATCTCAAAATTGAAGATTATCGTGAGCAGTGCCTTTAAAAGCACAACAGTCCAACCTCAGAATCGTTTTTCTGATTTTCTGAGAACGGTCCCACGTTCATTCCAAGGCATTCTCTGGAATTGTATAAGACCCCTTGGGAACGGGGTTACGGCCCCTCGAAAATCGAGCAGCGAAAGCCTAGTGGACGAGTTGTCTGTGGCTTGTAACTTCGGTTTTTTGCAACCAATGTATGCGAGTGGACCTGAATGGAGAGATAGACTACGAATGAAGGGATGAACGGGGCTATTGATAGAAAACCATGTTCGAAACTCGACACTGTTGAGCTCGAAAGGTCGTAAAAGGGGAGTACCACAGTGGCTTCTTCCTAAATCACGCTTATTCGGAGGATTTGAGAATTCGCATTGGGCAGATGTTATATAGGGTGGGTCTTCTTGACAATTATGTGGGAACCTCGAATTTCGTCCATAAGCTTGGACTGTCCAAGCTCAGGGGCAAATTTTGAGATTTCAATATAATTGTGAAACAGACCCGCCCCATATAAAACCTACCAAGTGCGAGCTCTCGATTCCGCCGAGTAAGCGAGATATGGGAGGAAGCCGCCCTGGGGCGCCCACATCTGGACGCCGCTTTGACACGCCCCTTTTACGATCTTTCGAGCTCAACAGCGGCGAGAGGAGCGATGGTTTCCGACCAGTAGCCCCATTCTCGCCTTCGTTCTTAGTCTCTCTCTTCACTCAAGTTTGCTCGCATAAATAGGTTGCAAATGATAGAATTTACAAGGTTCGGACAACTCGTCCACCATGCTTTCTTAGCTCAATGTTTGAGGGGCCATTACTCAGTTTCCGTGGGGGCTTGTACGATTTCAAAGACATGATTGAAATCAGCTACCCAAATAGTGAAAAATGCCCTAATTTCGGAGAGGACTTGAGACCGTGGGATGGGCAAATGAGACTTTTTACTTTTTTCTGTTCCTGGGTTGAAATTGTGTTTTCCTAAACCGTTAGGTTTGGAACAGACAGGAAATCCCGAGGACAATGAAATTCGGATAATCGCGTGTTTATGTAATACACTTTTGTTCCAGGATTCTAGGTGTTATATTTCATCTGTTTATGCCTAATGTATGTGAAAAATGACTTCATTGAGCACGAACTATGCTTACACGACGACAGCACAAAGAAAACTTTTTTTTTGTGGTGAAAATAGAAAGATTTTTATTCATTTTCGGCACTATGATCAGGTTAGAACGAGAAATGCACTTTAGAGTGTGTATTGGGCCAATACAGTGATTTGAGGGGGCAAGTCGATGTTCAAGTCAGCGTTCTGATTCTCCCAGACAGGTCTGGTACCCATTTACCCACCCCAGAACGATGGAAGCTTTGATTGACCTCGAGCGAGGTTCAATCACTCGACTGTTTGCGTGACAATGGCGCCTCTTGCCACTGCCCCACACGCGCCCTGAAGGAGTTATAGTTTATTTTATTGTTACTTTAGTCTTCACCCACAACGTTTGACGAAACGTTTTCAAGCCGTTCAGGATTCTTTTTAGGACTGGTGTACCTTGAAACGAATTTGCAGGGAGCAGATTTTTTTATAATCCTGAGCTGAAACGGCAATTTTTTTTTCGTTTTGCATTTAGAAGAGGTGAGTATGGGATTTCATGAATAAAACATAGGAAAAGTTAAGAAAATTAAGTTCTCGGTGTATATCAACCTCTCTGCGGATTCGCCACACATTCGACTTTCATCCGAAATCCTGTAGGCTTTTGAGTGTGTATTGGGCGAATGCAGTGAATTGAGGGGGCCAGTCGTTGTTCAAGTCAGCGTTCACTAAAAGTTGCCGTCTGTAAGACTGCTTAGAAATATCTAAGCCAACAATTGCATTATACAGTTGAGTTCCGTTCGCCCCTCGCTGTCCGCCGAAGAAAGAAGGCAAATTCGAGCATGTCGGACTCAGCAATCGTCGAATCCGGAGACGCCAAGGTACCGTAATTAGGAACCTGGCTGATTGCGAGAATTCTTAAGTTTCCAACGAAATCCGCACAGAGGCTACACCATTGGGTAGCCCTCTTTGCCAGGATCATGAATGTATACCCCAGTTTCGATCAAAGTTGAGTTTGAGGCGAGTTAATTAGAAAGGATAAATGTTATACAGCCCACCCCCCTTTCGGCTCTAGTGAACGAAATTCATGATATGGTGAGTGTATCCGCGAAAGGGATAGCTGCGGATCACTCAGCAGTCCGCGCGCCTGTCGCGCGCGCCGATCGATCACCACATTTCTCATGAACGCACACGACGCAGCGCAGGCTGCTGAGGTGTCTGCAGCTATCGCTTTCACGGCTACACCCACAATATCTAATGGATAATGAGTAGGGCATAGAAGAAACGCAGAGCGGCTTGTTATCATTCACACACCGTTCTTCTCTAGGGGTCAGCCGCTGAGGCTCTGAACAGACTAGGAAGTAGGTAAACAGTTTAGGGCTTATTCACACTCCAACCTCTCGCTCTGCCAGAGCGGCCCGCGCGGAAAAGTGGTGATTATGAATAAAAACACGACCTCCCTCGCCTCCCACCTTTCCCGCGCATCCTGCCCCGCCACAGTGGTGTCTCTGGAGCATTCATACTCCCCTCTAGCACCGCCGAGGCATTCGTTGGTAGCATTACTTTTTGCACTAAATTACGTCATATAAGTGTAGCGCGGCCTCAGTGAAAGCGCGCAATACGCCATAGAAATGTGTGGGACCCAAGTGGGAGTGCGCCAGGCGGCGCAGAAAGTGTGCGGGACCCGACTGAGAGTGCGCCGAATTCCGTAGAAAGTGTGCGGGACCCCAGTGGGAGTGCGCAGAACGCCGTAGAAAGTGTGCGGGACCCAAATGAGTGTTACCTCGAAAAACGGGTGAGTTTGCCTCGAAAATTTCACGAATTTGAAGGTCCACAGCGCAAGAAGCCCCGCCTTGTCCGCAACATGGGCGTAATCTTCACCGAGGTCTGCGGTGAGGAGCCACCCTCTGCGGACCTCGACGTAACTCGCCCCCCCCCGCCGCGAGGATACCCACTGTATCCTCTCAGCAGCCAAAATTATGCTGGCCTCCAAAGAGTGACCCGAAGTCACCTTTCAGGGCCGGCATCAGAATGCCGAATGAGGACTCTAGTGAGATGAGGCGGCTTTTATACCGGCTGTGCTCACGGTAAACACGTCGAGACGTGATCAATAGTTTTATCATGTTTTCGCTGAGATGTTTTCACTTGTTTAGAAATTTCTGACATGCCAGCAACGGAGGTAATTTCACGCTTTGCGCTGATTGATATCCAGCCGCTCAACAACTGATATGCATTAACATGTTAGCGCTGGCGGTATTTTCACTCTTTGCGCTGACTGATATCCGACCGCTCAGCAACTTCACCTTTTGCGCGGATAAGCTTTGATGAAGGCGCTAAAGGTGAATTTGATGCCTAATGATAACAGAGCGTGATAAAGGCCGCTTTCCCCGAAGCATCAAGTCTCGAATTGGCAGAGTACCTACATTCTGTTCAACACGTGCCTTTCAGGCAAGTAGACGGTCAAGCTGCCCTTGTTTGAGGGGCCAATCAGCTCTTAGCTCCGCGTCGGGGTCTTGGGTCTATCCTAGACGGGGAGGGAGGGGTGCACCCAAGATTTAACAATAGAAATTAAGAGGAATTCTGATAAAAGATGCCTGCTATCAATCATTGTTTTTATAAACTCTGCCTATTCGAGACTTGATGCTTCGGGGAAAGCGGCCTTTATCCCGCTCTGTTATCATTAGGCATCAAATTCACCTTTAGCGCCGTCATCAAAGCTTATCCGCGCAAAGGGTGGATTTGCTGAGCCCATAGATTACCCCGCCCCGAGCTGCAGGCTTCAAGACCTTTTCTTTTTTCGCGAAGCTTGAAGTGTTTTTCAAGCATCGCAAAAAGGCATGGGTACCCATCAGGCTTTTTTTCTGGGTATTTCAGAAAACATTCTCGGATTTTGCTCAAAACTTGCATTGATGGTTCAATTAGGGTGCCGAAAACGTATTTGGGCTCCAGTTTCCAAAATTCTCAGGGTTAATGTAGATTAGAGTAGGCATAATGCCTTTTAACTGGCACTACCTACCTTAATAATTCGAAAACTGACAAACGGACACTAGATTCATATTCAGCACCCCAAATAGACCCCAATTGGATTTTTGGGTGAGTTCTAGGACTTTCACCGAACTACCGTATTCCCGCCGTAAACTACCGTGAGCTGTCGAAAATCGTTAAACGGCCTTCAGATTCGTGTTCAGCGCTCCAAATAACCCCAAAAGAAAGTCATCTCTATCGTAGCGTTCCGGAATTCGTCAAAAGTCAAATTTTGCCCTCTAATTTTCCCCCGATTGGGGGCTTTGAACGAATTTAGTCGAGAACTTCCTGCCGCTTTCTTATGGGCTGCGCAGAATTGCACCGTGGCGAGTTCCGCTGCGGCAAGCCAATGTTGGAAAATGGGGGGCCCCAAACAGCTGGCGAAGGCGGCGACGGGTGACCTTGCAGAGCTCTTCCGCCACCGCGACAGCAGCGACTTCCGGAGCGACGCCGTCAGCGAGCGGCGGCAGGAAATGGTCTGGACCATCCCCTGCCGCGGCGAGGAACGGCGACATTAATCGATTCAAGCTTCCATCCTAACTCCTTCGTCAACTCGGTCTTCTGGAGACGTACTTTTTGGAAACTTTAGCCGAAATTGAGAAAACCTCATTGACAAATAGTTGAGAATGTTCAACTTTCTAAACTGTTCCTGTTTTTTCCAGATTCACTTTTTCTTTTTTTTACGCTGCAATGTACTGGTGATTGATGCAACTACCCGTAAACACTACTAATTTTGTTGTCTTGGAATCTCTGTGTGAAGGCCTAGTCCCTTCCGTAAACTTAAAAGACGGTCTCACTTTACTGCTTTTAATTATTTTATTTTTAAAGGTTGTTCATAGGAACTTTCTAAACTCACAGAGTATAGCAAAACAAAAGTCACTGAAAACAAAATGTGAAGTCGGATTAATTAGTGCGTGCGCAATGGTAGAATAATGTGCTTATCTGGGCCAAATTCCGGTCCGCAATTGCGTCTCGACACGCCTTGCGGCCGCACGCTCCCGAGTCAGAAGAGCTTTCAGCGCCGCAGCCGCCGATCTGCTGACTGCAGGTGGGTTTTGGAAACTGGAAACTAAGAAAAATTGGAGAAAATTGTATAAAAAAGCCACATCGAGTTGGGTTTGGCGCTGGAAACCCGACTGACTCGAGCGCGTGCGGCCGCAAAGCGTGTCAAGACGCAACTGCGGACCGGAATTTGGCCCAGATGAGTACAGTAGCAGCACCGACTGGAAACTCGCTGCAACTCTGCAAGCCCTTGGTGCCCAACGCCGCGTCATGTTCAGACTCCGCCCCAAACCTTTCGCTCGGCGACGCGCCGCCGCCGGTTGCTGCAACTCTACAGAGGCCTTTACCGAATCCTTCGAGCGGTATTGTACTATAACAGCAAAGTAATAGCGGTATTAGAAGTTGGAGAGTACCACACCTTGCTCTCAAAAGACGACAAACTAATACTCTATCGCGGGGGTAAAGGTGCATAAGTCACGAGAACCCGAGTCTCATCAGAACACACGATCCTGAAAGGCTACATTTTCTGTCACAGTAAAGCATGATTCTCCAGTGATAGAGAATGACATGATACTGTATGTTTACTAGAGTGATTATCAGAACTATAAAAACCCACTCAATTCGAATATCCCCTCATTCTACTCACCCTTCTCCCGAGGCCGGCATCCAGTGATTGAAGATGAGGCGCTTTGCAGATTTCACGTGTGCTGAAGTAGTACGCGAATGCGCACATCTGCTCACCTACGAGGAGCAATCTCTGATGATCCAATACGTTCGTTGATACATATTATATGAGCTTCCAATTTCGCTTTGCTATTCTTTGATGAACTTTATTTCAGAACATCACTGGTGCAATCTTGTGCAGGTTCGGAACGTTCCGATTCCTCCGAACAGTCGTGGGACTCTCACGTAGATCCACATACAGGGTGAGTAAAATCGGTTAAGTTTTAATCATCGGAAATTCATCTCAATCGACTATTTTAGCTGCTTCACCTGTTCCGTGATGACCTGCCGCGGGAAGTTCTGATGATGTGAAACGAACGGAATGTGCTTTAGAGCGTCTTCTGCGATTTCGCCAATACTCGAAAACACTTGTAAATAAAAATTCCCCATCGTGGTACTTCAACTGCAGTGAGTGTAACTACTAACTCGCAAGGCTTTTGCAGAACATACCGGAGCACAGTTTGCAATAAACACTGTTTATTGTAAGAGTTTTCTGACCAAGACCACTACTTTGCCCAAATGGGCCGCACTATCAACGGCGGCTCTTGCCTGGACGGGGGGGGGCATCCAAGATTTATGCATGGAAATAAACAAAAACTTTGATGAAAGATGCTTGATACTGCTATCAATCATTGTTTTTACGGAAACTATAGAAATACTTCGATTGATAGCGTTGCCGATCGGTGGTCCATTTCATTTCTGTCTTGAATGCTAGGTGCCCCCCCCGTCTAGGATAGTGCCCCAGCAGCAACTTGAGAGGAAATGAAAAGTCCGTTGCTGTTGTACAGTCCCGTTTTTTCGGACGGGACTAATTGATATGCGGACTGTCAGTCGTTAATTGCACATCGGACGGAAGCGAGTGCTCTCACGCAGCCGAATTTTTTTCCGAATTCCATGAGCTGAACCGATGCAAAACTATTTGAGGGGGGGGGGGGGGGAGGGCGCTCGAGAAAACGAAAGGATCCATCTATGAAAATGAAAATTTCTGCTGATATCAGATGCCTGATTCATTGTTCGAATAGTAACTCCATTGAAATACTTCGAATTCTGAGAGCGGTCAAATCAATCTTAGTTCAATTGAATTCTGAGTGCCCCCTCCCTCGAACAAGCTCTGAACCTGCTGGAATCCCGGAAAAGTTGGGTTCTCTTTCGGATCAGACGACACACTAAAGCGCGACGAAATAAGATTAGCGGTAGACAGCTAGTTGGGGGGGGGGGCACTCAGATTTCGGTACAAAACTAGTTTGGGGGGGGGCAATCAAGATTCATACATTAAAATGGAGAGATTCAATCATGAAAATGAAAACTTCTACCGTCATCAGATAGGTGATAACGTCACTCATTGTTTCCTTCTCAGACAGTAGCACCGGTCAGATCGCGGGCGTATAGCGGGCCAAACAACATTCACCCCGCGATCCGACCGCATTGTCCCGGGATCGAGATAGTGGCGGGCTGGTCGCGGGATAGGTGTCGTTCAATGCCTTTATACAATAACACGCAGGTAAAAATAATCATACACTCACCCAGAAATATAGCACTACTCAGATAGTAACACGGGCCGGATCGCTGGCGGATGGTGGGCCGAATGACACCCACCCGAATAATGTTATACAGCCCACCCCACAATCGGCTCTCGTAAACAAAATTGATGATATTTAGTTGATAAAGAGTAGAGTATAGAAGAAGTGGAGAGCGGTGTGCCTTCATTCACACACCGCTCTTCTCCAGTAGGTCAGCAGTTGGGGATCTGCCCGGACTGGAATGCACAAATACAGCACTACCGGTGCTCGAAATATAACAAAATCGTAGTCGAAACTGAGAAAATCTTACAGCCAACACGAGTGAGCCGATTGGAGGGGTTGGGCTGGATAAGAGCACCTCACCCACCCCGTGATCCGACAACCATTGTCCGGGGATCAATCCGGCATCGAGATATTGCCGCGTTGATCCCGGGACGATTGCGGTCGGATCGAGGGGTAGGCGTTGTTCCGTGCTTTCATTAAGTAGTGCACGTGTATAAATGATTATACACTCATCCAAAAATAACCTTGCGTTTATTAGTCTCTGCTTGTTTACAACAGTGAGGACCACGGGGCTAGCTCATCCTCAGTCAATGGGGCGGCTTTATCGCGAAGCCGAATAGGAACGATCGCGGGGTCAACGGCGATCATCCCGCTGCTTTTGTGCGTGGTCAACTCTAAATGGGCTCGCGATTAGTAAGACTGGACAAAAAATGAACCGAACGCAAAAAATCTGTCTATTCTACTTTTTAGTTCTAATACAACTGCGCGGAGCCTAGAACCAAAGTTAAGCACCTGCGGGCGTCACGTTCTCTATCTCGTAGAGACAGAGTGTAACCTCCCTCATGCAACCAAGGAGATACTAGTTGTACCTCAAACTTGGGTATTTGAACCGGTGAAGATCTCGTTTTACCACACAGAACAGTGCATCGTAATCGAGGCGGGGTCCGTCGCGGTCAGTCCTAATTACATTGTTATACGCGGTAGAAAAGCTTTATGATCTCGATAATATCTACTTACGAGTAGTTGCGCGCGATAAGTCCGCACTTCTGTCGGACACACAGCTTGAAGATATCGGGCAACCGCAACTTGTCCGCGATCAGTTCTACTTGGATTTTCGCTCGCAGTAGAAACGTTGCTGCTCAGACAGTTGGGCGGCATTATCGCGACGCCGAATCGGAACGAACGCGTGGTCAACGGCGATCAGCCCGCTGCTTTTGCGCGTGGTCAGCTCTAAATGGGCTCGCGATCACTACGGCTGGTTAAAAAAAGGACAAAAAAAGAATTTTTATTTAGAGAACAGTTTCTAAAATTCGTTACCAGAACTCTCTTTGAGTCCCATAAACTTAAAGCCTCGTTACAAGACATTGTTTCAAAAATGTAATAATCAAGAAAACTTTCAATTTTTCTCCTAAAAAAAAGAAATTTAAAAACTGAATTTCCAATAGAATTACCAGTTTTGAATTTCTTCTTGAACACTTCTGGATTTCCTTACCATTCGAGCTCCAGTCATGAGATTTGGTTTTTCTAGCAATGCTCCGTGGAATTCCGTCCGCATTGTGGTAATTTTGAGATCTTTGAATTTTATCCACAGAAAAAAATGAAAGACCGGCTCCGGAAATCGTTCCAGAACCCTTCTAGAATTCCATAATATCTTGAATTCACTAATTCCACCCCTCGCATGCCAGGCCATTAGGCCGGGATCATACTTCCCGCGACCAGCGACAGCGACGGTGCATATCAGGCATATCGATTTTTGGTCGATATGGGTTGTAAATATTGCGTCGCGTCGCTGGTCGCTGGAAGTATGATCTCGGCCTTACCCATATTTGTCCGGGGTTAAAACCCTAACCAGTATGAAACCTCGAGAATTCAGTATCACTTTCATACTGTGCATTTCTCTCCAAAAACATTTGTAGAATTGCTTCAGGAACATGGAATTCAATAGAATTTCAGGTAAGTTCTCTAAAAAAAAGAACAAAATCTCAAAGCGAATTTTCATTAAGACCTCACATAATGACAAATCCTTCACATAATTAAGGTTCGAAATCCATCATGATGTAGATGTGGTCCTAGAAGCCGAAATGCGAGAAATGTTTCACATCTTATGAGGGAAGTGTTTAGAGTGTCAAACGTATCTGCGAAAACGACTACTACCGTTAGTATCTCTTGCGGCTCAATAGTAAAAATGCGCAGTATCCAGCCCCGAGCTACAGGTTCTAAGAAGATACAAGCCTAAAAAGTTCGTTTTTTGTGCCTTTTGTACCTTCCAAAAAGCACATTACTCTGAGAAAATTCGCCGCGTCAATGCCGGGATAGTACCGCGACCCTCGACTGTGCCGCGATAGTTCCGCGATAGTACCGCAGCGGCTCCGTGTCCAGACGATTTTGTTGCCGCGTCTTGAGCATCGACATCGCCGCGCTAGTACCGCAGCGGCTCCGCGATGGAACCGCGCCGGCTTTGCGAGGATGCAGCAGCAAACCCGCGTGGAGAACAATGTACTGTCACTGCATGAGTAAAACGAAATTGTCGCCGAGTCAATAGCCCAAGTTTGAGGAACATTCCGTATTTTCATGGGTGCATAAGCGGCGGTGACCTGTCCTTATCAGACAGAGCACGTAACAACCGCATATGCGTATTTTTGTTCTTAGCCCCCCCTAGTTGTATTATTTTAATTATTATAATTTATTATAATTCTATTATAATTTTTATTATAAATTATTATAATTTATTATAATTCTTAAATAACTTCATATGAGATACTCTCCCGGAGCCGCTGCAACACTGCCGTGTCGTGCCGCCTCTACGGCGTCGAGGTAGTGCCGCCGCGGCTCCCGCGGCAGTGCCGCTTCGGTGCCTGTAGGCTCCGAAGCGGCACTGTCGCGGAGCCGCAGCGACAATTTCTCTCAGAGTAGTCTTTGGAAAATCCGTAAACGGACCTCATAAATGTGTTTAGGGCCCAGAACTACCACCCTGAGCAAAATTTGGGTGAAGGCACATTTTCCGTACTTTGCCCAGACTGCCAGCGTTTTGGACTTGTACGGATTTTCGATTGGGCGTTTATTAATACCGATTAGAGAGCTCTGGAAGCGTTTGAGAAAAATGTCCCAGATTTGACTTAAAATTCTCCCAAGTAGGTTTTTTGGGGCGCTGATCACGAATCTGAGGTTTATTAGTAGATTTTCCAAAGTTTTCGGCTAATTTCGTTTGAAGTTTCCCAACCGGGGAAAAATTCGAGGGAAAAACACCACTTGCGAGATTTTGGAATTTCTACGATAGATGTGTCTCAAAACCATCATCTGAAGGGTTATTTGGACTGCTAAATACGGATCTGGGGTCCGTTTATCGTTTTTATGCAGACTACTGCAGATTACGGTGGGTATACAGTAGTTTGGT
>JAPDOI010000561.1:337500-397130 GCA_029168955.1 Aplectana chamaeleonis
ATACACATACACATACACATACGATACACATTCTTATACACACACATACACACACATACACATACACACACACACACACACACACACACACACACACACACACACACACACACACACACACACACACAAAATGAGTAGAATAGTAGCTACGAGACATATACATAATGGACATATACATAAATTACACGAGTGAGGAAACAAATGTGAGTCAAATAGTTGATATAAAAAATGGACCGGTTCACTACATTCAACCTAAAATGAACCGATTTTATCCGATTTACCCGATTTTATCCGATTTTATCCGGTTTCATCTGGTTTTATCCGGTTTTGATCCGATTTTATCCGATTTTACGCAAATTTTATCCGTTTTTTCCGATTTTACGAAATTTTGACCCTTCGGATAATGGTTCGATTCAGATAATGCCGATTTTAAATTTGCCGGATAATGGTTCGATTCAGATAATGCGTGTTTTCAAATTTTCGGATATCGGATTATCCGAATCTCGGATATCCGGTCGGATATCCGAAATGGAGTGATTCGGATACTAAGTATACTCTCTATCATTAGCGGCTCCAAATTTTAACTAGGGTCGCCCTCCGAAAATTTTTCTGATTGAAGCAATGATCTTACGTCCGCTGTTGAATTTTTGCGCTGAGTTTATTTTTTTGAATTGCATTTGTGTTTTTTCCGTGTTTCTATCCATTATTTTCGATGTTGTTGAGCGACTGTAGAAAACGCATTGAGAACTGCATCAAACAAAAGATGTAGCAGTACTAAATTAGGCTCTGTCATATCACTCGCTCTCACGTTGGCCTGCTTTCGAGGGAACAGCCTACAGGATCATTTTGAGGTGCGAAAAAGGCCTCGGAGGCGTATTTGAGGCCTCCTGCGTCCAAATGGCCTTATCGGAATTGTAGAGACTTTTTGTCTGCAAGACGTGCCCAACCATTTGTTCATATACAGTAAGATGGGTTGAGCTGTTCTCGCATTTCTCTCATTTATAGTAATCAAACTGTTTGTGGAGATTAAAGATTGAAACCTGAATAGGTTAGCTAGCTCCACAGTTTTTGAACAACAATCAATGACCAGCAAAGTCTTTTTTGTGACTAAATATAAGAATATCGTCAACCAAAAATACTCGATTCTCAGAAATATAGTTTGACTTTCCAAACTGACCGAATATTCAAAAATCTTTATTATTTTTTGATTACCCACTACTTATTCAAATAATTAGAAAGCGAACACATCTTTCTCAATTAAATGAAAAAAAAACTGATGGTATATAAAAATTTATAGAGAATAGTCTATTTTCGCATTAACTTGAAAAAAACTCAAGTTTCATTTTTTTTCTGCAGAAAAAGGTGTAAATTTTCGAAGCGAAGTTGAACCGAAAACTCGAATATTCAATTAATCGAATATTATTCTATTCGAATATTCAGCTAATCGAATATTATTCTATGCCGGACCACCTAAAGCATCTACAACACGAATTTATCGCGAATTTACGGATTGCTCCACTGAATGATTCCAATCAACAAAAATCCTCAGTTAGAAGATAGAAAACTCCATCGAAATGCAATTGAGACTTCTGCAGTTTTTCTTTGGAGATTCTAAATCAATTCGGTGAAAATTGAAAGGCGGAGCGCGCTTCTAAATAAGCGTGGGTCTCGCACGGATTAGCCTGTCTGCAAATAGTGGTATTACCGTGGTTGCCTCACGACGCTCGCACCCAAATTGACTTTTCAATTTGAACTGTTCCTATTTTCTTGTTCACAAATTTTATTGTGTTGTCATTCTGGTGATTGTAAACGGTTTCTTATTGTGATCAGTCAATGAAGTTTCGTATTTAGTATCCTGTAAATGAATTGGAAAGGAATTGAAATATTTTTGGTATTTTTTTCTAGATGATTATATAGTCGGTAAATTTTTGTGAAGCGATGTGGACTTTATTTCTTCTTTTGTTTGTTCCAATATGTACACAAATTATACCCGAACCCACTAGACCCATCGATTTATGGAATCCATTCGGGCCAACGTCGACACCACGGCCGAAAAATCAGGTGATTTTCATCCTTATTTGTAATTTTTTTCGTTTGTTCAATGTTATAATTTTGGGTTTTAAGGGCCTTATGACGAATGAGGTGGCTGTGAGATTGTCCATTGGTGATCTGATTGGCAGAAAAGTATTGCTCGAGAATCTACCATGGACACCCAGTCAGGATCCATCGGAGCAAGAGCCTCCTCAACGGTCACACTTCGATCCAAGTCCACTACCACCACGAAATAATGTCACAATCTACACCTTCCTCGGAGTGCCATATGCAGAACCACCAGTTGCACAACGACGATTGAAGGTATTAATTTACGTTTTTTGTGTTTTTAAGTGTTTTACTAAACCAATTTGGTAGGCGAACTCATCAAAATTTAATCGTAAACCCTGGTGGTCATGAAGGAAATGACTTGGGTCGACGAAGGGCGGGTGTTACGCCCCGTAATCCCAGCCTCACCTATATTGTTTGGGCGAGAAAAAACCCACTGTCTGAGAGTGTTAATAGTGCCAAAATTGTTTATACCTCCGCCACCAAGAGAAGCGGCTTAGCAAAGTCCTAGATTTATGATCTCGCGGTATAATCGATATCAGTGTCGAATTAAGGCCTGTGCGTCTCGCAGCAAAAGTCGCTCTCCATTACGTAGAAGATCGCCGCATTCAATGCGTGTCGAATACGCATTCAACTTGAAGACAAGGCGGTTTCCGGCACACTCAGGGAATGTGCTACAAAGAGAGCACGTGCTCCTATTGTGTTTTGAATTGCAGCACGTGCCCCATTAAATGAAACGTTCAATGCGTGCATGATACACGTTCAACGCGATGACGAAACCATTTTCCAAAAAAGGAGAGCCTACGACGCACTCTCGAGGTGGAACTCAGATGTCTTCAGCGTCGCTGGCTGAATTACCCAAGCTTGTGGTATTTGGCCCCAAACTGGCCGCGTCGCATGTGGATGCTCCTGCTGCGTCGCGTGTCGGTGTACTGTTACGATAGCGCTGGATGACCTTGCAGTACGTGCGCCTGTGATTAAATTTTGCAGCACGTGCTCCTGCGATGAAAGTTTGCGGCATATGCTGCTGTTTGGAGCACGTGACCCTGCGATAGAGCTTTTCGATGGGTATGGTCACTCGAGTTGAATGCATATCCAACACGCATCGAATGCGGCGATTTTCTGAGTATGGGGAAATGAGCAGACGTTGAGTTGCGTAGCCGCTCTCTATTTCCCATCGTGGTGGTGCGACCTTTGCCGCTTCACTCCATAAAGGCCTCAAGGCGTCGTTTACACTTCCGCCGCCGAGCGGCGCGGCGAATAGCACTCTGATAGTATCGAGTGTGCAAGGCCGCGTGATTAATATCGAAGAAATGCGCTGTGCCGAGCCACGTCTCTTGTTCAGAGTTTGCATAAGCCAACGGCAAGCCCGTGGCCAACTATCGACTTTGTCCTGGCTCGCAGCGACGAGAGTATAGACGGTGCATAAGTGTTGTAAGCGGGCGAAGTCGTAGTGATTTCGTGGCGGCGATGATAAGGGGCTTTAGAGTGGCGTCGCCACGAGATTCGCCGTCGCATGGTTTGTACGTAAGATGGGGAGTGCTACGCAGTACTACGTAGCACCCTCTATGTTTTGTACAACTCCTGCAACTGTGAATCTAGCGGCGACGCCACTGAGAAGCTCTAGATTTTCAAAAAATGGCATGCCTGACGCGCTACACTGTCTGACGGGCTCTAAGCCCTTCACTCCGCCGGGCTGCTTGGCGACGGAACTAAACGGGACGGTTTATATCGAGGGAGTCGTGTTGCGTCGCCGCAGTGTTCTTAAGGGGTATCCACGCAGTTTCGTGGTTGGCCTTTATCTCACACCATGTGAGACGAAGAGTGGCTGACAACCTGAACTGATAATCCTGTGGGTGGTGCTCTTGAGGTGGTTGTAAGTCACATAATGGAAGAAGAGGCACTCGTGAGAAACATAGAGATGGAGGTGAATTTGGCCTATGTGCCCGCCAATCACAGCCCTTTGATCCGCCTTTTTTGTGTCGCCTAACGACCGCCGATACCGATCGTTCATAAAAAACGTCGCAACCTTGTTCGGGGATCATCTGGGGGTATTAAACACGAATATGAGGCCCATTCACAATATCTGAAGGCTATGGTGGACAATCTACGTTAGATCTGCCGTGAGGTTTACCGTAATCTTCTTCAAATCATGAAAAATCGGTTCATTCGGGGTGGCGATAGGACTGGTGCGACCTGAAATTAGCCATCCAGAAATGGGTGTGGGTAGTTATGAAAAAAGGATTAAACGATAACAAATCATTTCCTTAAAGTCACCAAAACTTCTCATGCCAAAAAAAATTCGAAAACGAGGCCTCCAAAGGCAGAAAAACATCAAAAACTATTTTGGCGCGAAATTCGAATTCATATTTACAATGTGTTCCGATTGACTTTTTATTACAAAATAAAAATTTTCATGGGCCCCCCTCGACATTTTCGTTCACTAGATAGACCAAGCTACCAAAAAACAGGAAAAATAGTATACGGTCTTCTGCGCTTGCGATGCCTTCAGGACATATCTTCATTTTGAGGGTTTAAGCTTCACAGACACAGCCTCCGACACTGACAGCGGACTCCTACAGGAGTACGCTGGGAGTCCTAGTCTCCCCTGCAACGGGAGTCCCGGTTTTCTCCTGTAGGAGTCCTATGGTATTCCCATAGGAGTTCCATTATTCTCCTACAGGAGACCGGAACTTTTACGGTAGCTTGGAGGGAATTTCAAATAACGTTTGCTGGAATCAATCCAAAACCGCCTAGTTTTTGAATTTTTTAGTATTGAAGCATGATTTTCACACTTCCCCGCTGACAATTTTGTCAACAGCAAAAATTAATGCAGGGCATGAAGCCCCACTATCATTCCTCCCTCATTTATCATCAAAAAGGAAATTCGGCCCCTAAGCACCCCAATCAATCAATGAGAGGGGCGCCTCTGTGAACCTGCATGGGCGAATTGATTCTCCACCCGTTGAACAGGCGTATCGTACGCCGCGCGGGTTCGATCAAGCGTTCAACGTGCGCGTTCCAGGTGAACTACCGGAGTTGTTTTGTCCTGTAGGAGACCCAATGGAAGCGATGCGGCAGCGTGTCCTGTAGGAGACCGCTTCACTTTAGTTCGGTCTCCTACAGGACAAAACAGCTCCTGTGGGAGACCGCAATCGTCGTTTTCTCCTGTAGGAGTCCGCTGCCAGTGTCGGAGGCGCACATGAGACATGGCGTCGAATGTATTACTTGCTGTGGACCCACGGACGCCACACACCTAATTTCACGCGCGACTCATTAATTCGTCGCAACTAAATGCATGGCAAAGTTTTCAAAGTGTCCAGGGAAAGTATCTGATCTTTTGGCTAAATGGCCAATTCTCGCTCTCAGATACACCTGATCATATCCCCCTGCAGTTTGAAAAAAAAATGTGATATCGGCAATAGTAAACCCGCTCGCTCATGTTTTTACCCTGAGTTGATGAGGGCTGATGTTCCAAGCCGCTGGCGTACTTCATTTGTAATTCCTGTTATTTAGAAGAAACTCTATTATCAAGAAAAAACTATCTACCAGCCCTAGTGATTTTCGACCCATCAGTATCACCCTTTTTGCTAGGTTTTATAGAAGGTGTGGAAGAAAAAAATAATGGGTCATAAACTAACCATTTCATTTGGGCTTTCATAAAACCATATTTTTATCGTTAAAGGTATGGGACTCACTCGAACGCTAACTACGGGCAGGGAACGAAATTCTCACGCCGTAAAATAGCGTGTTCGACCGCGTTGTTTGCGGACACTGCAACTCATTTTACGACTACGCGAAAAATACGCGCTATCCGATGTGAGAAGTTGGACTTTTCGTCTCATGGAAGACGAAGAAAGTGGAGTTTCATGCCCTTCGAAGCTGGAGGATATTACGTTAACTAGTTTGATACCATTAAAGTTGACATTCGATGTTTTCGGGCAGCTCAAAGGAATGTAATAATTTTCTCGCAGATGATTAATATAGCTTCTATTCGCGTCTTACCCAAATGACACGATTTCTTTGGTGGCCGTTTGCAGTGTTTTAAAACCTGTTCTTTCACATGTTGGAGCTCTGATAAATTCCATATGCAACAACTGAATTAGCGTCAAATTATGAATAACAGACCTTCAGGCAGCATTATAAGGGTATGAATTTCTGTCAGAAATACTCGGTAAAAAGAGCCTCGCTCCAGCCATCCTACAAAAAGGGACAGGAATTTTTTTCCTCTAGGATTTGATATTTAGGATTAGACTTGAAGCCGAGGTCCAATTTTGTGCGGTAGATTCACCTCCTAGGCCCTCAAACCCTCTTAATTTTAGATGGTGAGAGAAACCTCGGGTAGGTGCGTAAGTTTCAGTGAGTGTAAAAATAAACCAGTTCTCCGTAAAGAATGTCATCCATCCTGTATCAAAGAAAAGTCCATCCCATATACTACAAGGAAAATATGCGTAACGCTTATTTTTCGCGTAGTCGTAAAATGAGTTGCAGTGTCCGCAACCAACGCGGTCGGACACGCTATTTTACGGCGTGAGAATTTCGTTCCCTGTCCGATGTTAGCGTTCGAGTATGGGACACAGCACTGATAATCCGTTTTCCAATACCCCTAAACGCCTCAGAAACTTACAGGAAACTTCCAAAAAAGGTATTTTCATAGCTTTGCGGAAAGAAGAGGGGTACACGAATGGCAATGTTCTGGGGGTTGTCTCTGGTTGAGCTTAAAATTATTTTCTATGGGTTATTTGGGTGCTGGTTACGAATCTGCGGCCCAGTTGTCAATATTTGAAAATTCCGTCCCATTTTATCCGAAGCTTCAAATTGGAGGAAATTTGCTGGCTAAGAGCGGCTTTTGACGATTTCGAGAATGCGACTATGAAGTTGTGTAAAACTTTAGGGGTTATTTGGGCTGCCTAACATATAGTGGAGCCCACCAAGAGTGTCTCATTTACTTATCAATGAGAAGCGGTCGATTGAAGATCAATGAACATGAAACTCATTGCAGCACGACCGCTCTCGCTCAATCGGTATGGAGCGTGCTGGTATGGGATTCATGCACATTGATCCCCAACCGACCGCTCCTTATTGATAAGTAAATGAGACACTCTTAGTGAACTCCACCATAAATCTGTTGTCGGTTGATCGATTTTCCTTGGTTCACGGTATGTGACGGTGGATATACGGTAGCCCGGTCAAACTCTCAGATTTGGCTCAAATTAAAACTTCAAATCGGAAATTTCGAACCAAGCGCCGCAGACAAGTGCGAGACAGGTTATATCCGCAAAACGCGGAAAAAACACAGACACTTCTTCTGAAATTCGTCAGCAAACCGCGAAACCCCAAAAATCTTCGAGCGGAACGGGTTTAGAAGAAAATCCTGATTTGCGCGTGAACTTCGGTGTGTCCAGTCGGTGGGTGCACATCAGGTCATATATTCGACGCCGTGTCCCATGTGCGCCTCCGACACTGGCAGCGGACTCCTACAGGAGTCCGCTGGGAGTCCTAGTCTCCCCTCCTGGTTTTCTCCTGTAGGAGTCCTGTGATACTCCTGTAGGAGACCGGAACTTGTACGGTAGCTTCGAGGGAATTTCAAATAACGTTTGCTGGAATCAAGCCAAAACCGCCTTGTTTTCGAATTTTTTTTAATCGAAGCATGATTTTCACACTTCTTCGTTGACAATTTTGTCAACGGCAAAGATTAGTGTAGGGCATTAAGCCCCATTACATCCCTCCCTCACTTATCATCAAGGAGGAAATTCGGCTCCTAAGCACCCCAATCAATCAATGAGAGGGGCGCCTCAGTGAACCTGGATGGGCGAATCGGCTCTCCACCCCATGCACACGCGTATCGTACACCGCGCGGGTTCGATCAATAGTTCAACGTGCGCGTTCCAGGACAACTACCGGAGCTGTTTTGTCCTATAGGAGGCCCAGTGGAAGCGATGTGGCAGCGAGTCCTGTAGGAGACCGGTTCGCTCTAGTTCGGTCTCCCACAGGACAAAACAGCTCCTGTAGAAGACCGCGATCGTCGTTTTCTCCTGCAGGAGTCCGCTGCCAGTGTCGGAGGCTGTGTCTGCAAGGCGTAAGCCCATTTTGAGTAAGTGTTTCTTCTGCATAAGTCCTTCTACTGTGATTTTGGTTCCGTATCTGAGATCAGTGTCAAAAGGACGAAAGCATACCATCATCTGGCACAGATGTGCTCAAATGAGCACTTCAGTTTCATTTGATGAACATTATTCCATCGCCACCAGTTTAAGGAACCTACTGTGATGATGGAGGAGGTTAGTAGAGGCGACGTTGAATTCCTTGACAGTTCCTTGTAGGAGGCCTTACTGTGCTTTCTTGTTTTTTGGAGGGGGGCTGTGTTTTACGAGAGCAGTTTTGAGTTACTCTAACGATTACGGTAGGTTTACGGTAGCTTGGCCAAACCCATTGAATTTGTCTGAAACTTTGCACAAAGGTTTTTTTTTTCGGTGAATCTAATCACAAATCCGATCTCAATCAACATCTTCGTCATAGAATCTGGTAAATTGTGGCATCATGCTCACCTTAATCATTCGGAAATTGAGAAAAGTTAATTCTGAATGGGTGATCAGCGCACCAGGGGACCCCTTGGGCCATGTACAGTTAAACTCCGCATTGCCGTTCAGTCCGCAAAGCAGGGTTGAGCACGGCGCTGTGGCGATTTTTGTCGCGGCTACGACCCCCCATTTTCCTTTAAAAAACCCAAAATTTTACGATCCCCGGGGCCAAAATTTTTTAAAGCTTCATTTAGTGTCTAATTGTCAATTTTATCAAAAAATGTCAATTTTCTGAACAGCTTCTCTGTATATAATCTGCTTTTATATTGTTGAAAATGCATACGCCTGGCACGCGGCTGACTTTTCCTACCTCAGTATACCTTACCATGTGGTTTGAAAGAATCTTTTTTTTTCAAAAATTTTACGACCCCTCCCCAAATTTTCATTTTTTTGTCCGAAATTTCAAAAAAATTTACGACCCCCCGTTGTGACCAGTCACAACGCTGCTCAACCCTGCCGCAAAGTGCACGCTTATTCAGAATGCGTGCTGCGGCGCGGTTGCGAGTATCCTCAGACAGGAATGTGGGATCACCCGGGCACCAAGGGCGAAAACCTCTCGGGTGATCCCACACCCCTGTCTGAGGATACTCGCAACCGCACCGCATCACTTTTTCGCAATCAGCGTGCACTTTGCGGACTGAACGGCAAGGCGGAGTTGAACGGTAGCCGAATCAGCGTTTGGTCACTCAACCGTATAGGCCGGATACTTATTTCCAGCGACGCAGTGTCGCTGGTCGCGGCAGGTATGATTCCGGCCTTATGCAGTGTACTCGAACGCTAACGTCGGACAGGGTAAGAAATTCTCACGCCGTAAAATAGCGTATTCGACCGTGTTGGTTGCGGACACTACAACTCATTTTACGAATACGCGAAAAATAAGCGTTAACGCATACTTTCCTTGTATATGGGATGGATTTTTCTTTTATACAGGATGGATGATTTGCATTACGGAGAACTGGTTAATTTTTACATTTACTGAAACTTCGCACCTACCCGAGGTTTCTCTCACCATCTAAAATTATGAGGGTTTGAGGGCCTAGGAGGTGAATCTACCGCACAAAATTGGACCTTGGCTTCAAGTCTAATCCTAAATATCAAATCCTAGAGGAAAAAAAATTCCTGTCCTTTTTGTAGGATGGCTGGAGCAAGGCTCTTTTTACAGAGTGTTTTTGAGGGCAATTTATACCCTTACAATGCTGCCTGAAGGTCTGTCATTCATAATTTGATGCTAATTCAGTTGTTGCATAAGGAGCTTATCAGAGCTCCAACATGTGAAACAACAGGTTTTTAAACACACTGCAAACGGTCACCAAAGAAATCGTGTCATTTGAGTAAGACGCGAATAGAAGCTATATTAATCATCTGCAACATGTAATTCCTAAAAAATTATGATTACATTTCTTTGAACTGCCGAAAGACTTTGAATGTCAACTTTAATGGAATCAAACTAGTTAACGTAATATCCTCCAGCTTCAATGGGCATGAAACGCCACTTTCTTCGTCTTTAATGAGACGAAAAGTACAATTTCTGACATCGGATGGCGCATATTTTTCGCGTAGTCGTAAAATGAGTTGTAGGGTCTGCAACCAACGCGGTTGAACGCGTTATTTTACGGCGTGAGAATTTCGTTCTCTGTCCGACGTTAGCATTCGAGTATGCACTGTCACTGCCATTGGTTTGAATTTGGCGAAGGAGTCGCTAAATTAGATATCTAGGTGTGAGTAGAATTTTCGTTCACTTTCTCGCTGATGGTTGGCCTATCACGTCAGACTTGGCATGCACTCGCTGTGCCTATAATGGGCCAACGGCTAGAAAATGGGCGGAGTATCTCCTCCCAGCAAGAAGTCTAAATGAGAGCCGAAATGCGGACCATTTAAGTCGGAAAGGTTGAAATAGTGTCGTGAATTTCGATTGTGACCGTATTCAACATTAGTCTGTCTTGAGGGAGAGGTGGAGATGAGGCTGGTCCCTCACAAACATCTTTCCTTAATGACCACCAGATGTCCTTCTACTGTGATTTCGGATCTGTATCCGAGATCAGTGTCAAAAGGACGAAATCATTACATCATTGGTACAGCTGGTGTTCAAACGAGCCCTTCAGTTCCATTTGATGAACATTATTCTATCGCCACCAGTTTAAGGAACCATAATGACGGAGGAGACCAGTAGGGGCGACGTTGAATTCCTTGGCAATTCTTTGAAGGAGGCCTTACTGTGCTTTCTCGTTTTTTTTGGCGCTGTGCTTTACGAGAGCAGTTTTGAGTTATTCTGACGATTACGGTGGGTTTATGGTAGCTTGGCCAGATCCATTGAACTTGTCTGAAACTTTGCACAAGGGTTTTTTTTTGGTGAAGCTAATCACAAACCGATCTCAATCAACATCTTCGTCATAGAATCTGGTAAATGGTGACATCATGCTTACCTTAATCCTCCGAAAATTGAGAAAAATTGATTCTGTAGGGGGGTGATCAGCGCCACTGGGAACCCCTTGGGCCATGTAGCCAAATCAGCGTTTGGTCACTCAACCGTGTACGTACCGTAATCATTAGGAAACTATAAACGGACCATATGCGTACTGTAATCTACTATGCATCATTATATGGATCACGGTGTCTTGTGCAGATTTCCTCATCCACCCAATGACGTGCCACCCCCTCCTCCCATCGAGGTTGGACCTAAAAAAGGCAGGCATCATAAGGCACGCAGGGCTTACCAGCAATACTGGCCGAAAGTCCATATGTCTGTTAGGCCGGGATCATACTTCCAGCGGCGCAGTGTAGCTGGGAGTGCGAGTATGGAGCTTCCGGGAACCGTTTTTCTCAAACATATTATATGTATCGATCAAACGTGTTCAGACAGGTAATTCCACGCAAACATGTTTTGTCGCTTCGACAGGCATTTTTCAACGTGAGGAGCCGATCGGTTCCCCGAAGCTCTATACCGCTATTCGTGTCACTGGTCGCGGGAAGTATCATTCCGGCCTTATGCACTGTCGCTGCCGTCGGTCGAGGCAAGTATGAACTCGGCCAAAGAGTTGCTAAATTAGATCTCTAGCTGGGAGTAGAACTCTCGCTCACTTTCTCGGTGATGGTTGGCTTTGGCATGCACTCGCTGCGCCTATAATGGGCCAACGGCTAGAAAATGGGCGGAGAATCTTTTTTAGCAAGAGGTCTAAATGAGAGCCGGAATGCGGACCTTTGAGGTCGGAAAGGTGGAAGCAGTGTCGTGAATTTCTATTGTGACCGTATTCAACATTAGCTTGTCTCGAGGGAGAGGTAGCTTGTCTCGAGGGAGAGGAGGAGATGGGGCTGGTCCCCCACAAAAATATTTCCTTCATGACCACCAGATGTCCTTCTACTGTGATTTCGGATCTGTATCCGAGATCAGTGTCAAAAGGACGAAATCATAACATCATTGGTACAACTGGTGTTCAAATGAGCGCTTCAGTTCCATTTGATGAACACACTTTTATCGGCATTAGTTAAGAGAACCTACCGCGCGGAGCTGCAGGTGAATGTGCGATGAAGGCGGCGCAAAGGACTCCGCATAGTCCGGCGGGGCGAGTCGCGCGACGCTTCTTCACGATTTATAAAACCTTCAGCGTTGGTCTTTCGGCTAAGTGCGATATACCGATCGAAAGCACATTTTTTCTTCTACCTAACGCTGCTTTCCACTTGGGCCAAAGCCTGCTTTTTTGCAAAATATATGCCTAAATTCAGTGGTAATTCCAGTACTGAGTATCTTTAGGTGCTTCTATTCTTTTTGAGATGAACCACCAAACCTGTGAGAGTGGACGGTATATATGAGCCACCTTGGAACTAGTTAATAGCATTCGCATAAATTTCTACGGAGCGTAATTATCGATTTTTAGCGGTTTTTTTCATTCTGCTGATTTGGCGTTTTCTGGCTTCTGCGACAAGCTTTACCCTTGAAGTTTCAAAGGTAAGATCAGGTTTCCACCCAATAGAAACTTTTCGTCAATTATTGATCGATCTGCCAAAAATCGATCAAAGTTGGGAAGACCAAGTTCCAAAAAAAAAGGAATCGATAATTGGCGAAAAAATGTTGCTGAGTGGGGACCACTAGACCCAACTTTGAGGCTTCGAGGTCAAAAGTTTTCGGAAAAGCCAGAAAAGGCCGAAGTCGAAATCAAAATCGGCTAAAAATTAGTAATTAGGCTCCGTTGAAATTTCGGAACTGATTTAGATATCTTGCTGGGAGTAGGGTATCCGCCCATTCTCTCGCCATTGGCCAACCACGTCAGGCTTCGCTGCTCCTATGATTGGATAGCGGCGATAAAGTGGGCGGGTAAATCCCTCCCAGCAAGAGATCCAAATGAGAACCGAAATTTTCAGCAGGCGCTATCATCTAGTTCTAAAGTGGCTCAAATATTCTGTCAACTCTGGCAAATTTGGTGGTTTATCCCAAAGGTAGAAACACTCAGAGAATGAAGATTAACACTGAATATTAAACACTAAACTAAAGTAATTTATGATTTAATTAGAGAAGAAAAACCATCATAGTCTCATATTCAAACCAATATCTAACGGTATGATAGGTACGAAGGGTCTAAAAATTAAATACTAATTTTAAAAAAATAATTCAAAATCACATTATTTTTAAAAATTTTGAATATTATTTTAACACGAGTTGCCCTCTTCACTGAAGAGCCTCCGGGTAGCTAGGGATATGAATTGTCTGAAGATAGAGGCGAAACAATTCATATCAAAATTTGTTAGAGAGGAAAAGGAAAAATAATAATATTAAATTAACAAATAAAATAGAACAGAGTAAACATAAAAATATATCTATAATAATTTCAAAAAATTATTGAATAAAGAAATGAACAAATTAATAATTATTTATGTTATCGAAAATTAATAATAGTAGTAACAAAACACGTTGACATTTTACTCAAATTTAGCATATATTTCGCAAACGAGCAGGCTTTGGCCCAAACGAGCGAGCAGCTTTAGATGGGAAAGCTTTGTGCTTTCGATTGGTATATCTCTCTAAGCTGAAGCACAAACGCTGAAAGGTTTAGAAACCGTCAAAATCAATTGGCGGGAAACTTTCGCTTCAACCTTATAGATGTCGTTGCCTTCAAGATTTTGCAGAAATCATACTCAAAGAGCAAATGCGCTTTGTTTTCAGCCTCCGCAAGCTATCAGGGAGTTTCCAACGCAGCCATATTTGGCGTTTCAATTCGGTGCAACTTGTGCGCAGGATGTGGAGTATCGTCCGCAGATTTTCGTCAACGATCCATATCCATTCATTGTGAATGAGGATTGTTTATATCTGAACATATTCTCACCGGATGTGAGTTGGGATTTATTCAGACATTGGTTGAGCGACCCCCCCCCCCTACTTCTAGATTCGTTCCTTTTTTAGGTTTCGAAGGTGTCTGGTATGTCGTATCCGGTTTTGGTCTTCTTCCATGGTGGAAATTTCCAAACGGGCTCTGCAAACGACTGGCCGGCACATGGATTGGCATCTCGTGGTATGGTTGTGGTCACGGTGAACTATCGTCTTGGAGCATTGGGTGAGCAAGACGGTTAATGCACTACAACGGCGATGTGAACGCAGCGAGTTTCCGCCGGACGTGTCGCGTGCCCCGGCCGAATTCGTCCGAGGCTCCTCGATTTCTGTATATTCGGTCACAAGCTATAGGTTTTGTTGTTTATAATGGGACTGGGTGGCTTTCAGAGGAGAAATCGATTGTAATAGTGTAATTACTACAAGAGCATTGTTTCTAGGATTGCAAGATGCTAAGGATCTCTGCAGCCAAATCGTCAGTGTCCGTTCTCACGACGGACCCATCCGAGCAGAGCGCTCATCCGGATGTCGTGTGGGAGGGAGACCGTTTGCCTGCTACTGGCTTTCCAATGCTGCTCGGTCTTGTGCTCGATCCGTCACTCAAGTTTTATAAGAATACCGAGCAGAAGCAGGCAGTCGTTCAAGCTAAGCTCAAAGTTCTCAGGGCCCTGGGCGGCACTTCGTGGGGTAGCAGCAAGGAGACTATGCTCACAACGTATAAGGCAATTCTTCAGCCCGCCCTGGAGTACGCCGCACCGGTATGGCAGCATCTCGTCTCAGAATCCTCCTGGACAAAGATGCAACGAGTACGAAATGCCGCTCTCCGTATCGCCACCGGATGTGCAAGGAGTTCCCCAATCGAGCAGCTGCATGCCGAGACCCGTCTATTTCCAGTGAAGGAGCACTGTCAGCTCCAGGCCCAGCATTTCCGCAATAACATCATATAGCAGCCAAACCACCCGTCGTGGAGAGGGCTCAACCCCGTTGGAGAGAGAAGTATAAGAAAGCCATTCGCCGATGCTCCAAACAAAGTCAATTTGCAAAGATGGCACGACTCACAGCAAGAACGGCTCCGTCTTTTGCGCGAGGAGCACACCAAGTTCGTACGGTGTCATCTTGTGAAGGCGGCCATATAAATCCTATACTAGGAGATATACCGCCCCACGTCTGCACCTCAGAGTCTCAACTCGGAAGAAGGGCAAGATGCGCGCTCGCATCGGTCACACTACTATGCTTATGGCCTACGTCAGCAAGATTGACAGCAGCAAATCGGATGTTGGCCCGGACTGTGGTTTCCATGGCCATGATACGGCACATTTGTTAAATTGTCCGGAGAGACCCACCACTCTGACGACCATGAACCTATGGACGAATCCTTTGCTGGTCGCCCAGTTCCTCCGCCTATGACAAAACCCTCAATGTGGCTGCAAAGAAGAAGAAGAAGCATCCTTTAAAGAGTTTTCTGAAAATTTCTTTCGTCCACATACATGGATTCGTTCATTTTGAACGGTATTCCTACAATGTGGACGAGATTATCGCGTACACCTTACCCCCACTGTATTCAGTAATACGAGTGGTCATTTAATGTACGGACACTTATTTCACAACGGGGAGTGAGGGGGAGTCGCAGAAAAAATTTGACCCGAAAATGAAGTTTAGGGGTTTTAGACGCTTAAGCCCGATTACTGAACGAAATTTTTGCGTCTGACAGTTTTAGTAATCAAGTATAAACTGCCCAGAAATCGCGCCTCGGGGAGGGATCGTAAAATTTTAGATTTTGGAGTTTAGCATTTTGATGGTGGGAGGTCGCCCCCGATTTCGTCCCCTTGGTGACCGGAAATATCGAGAGTTTTCAGAATATCTGTACCAAACTCTCATTTATGGTCCGAAATTTTCGCGATCCCCCTAAAGCCTAGTTTTGACTGCAGGTGGTCGCTGCGGCCATGCGAGGGACAACTGTTCCTTTTTCATCGCGCGTAATGGAAAGCCGCTCCAATTGTGATCGCTTCGTTGCAAACGTCCTACATCGCTGGGTTGCGGCGACGAAATCCTATGTTTTACTGCATCGCTGCTTGAAGAGCGATTCTCAATGATCGCTGACCATCTTTCGATCGCGGCCAAAATGACAGCGATGGAGCGATTGCCAGCGAATGATACGTTTCGTCTAGTGAATGTTGACCCTTTCACATGACAAGGTCAGAATTTACGGGTCGAAACGTGTTATTGATAACTACCAGCCATTAATTTCGCTGATTGATTGAATTTCTTCGATCATCCGTAAGGCTATGCACTATGAACAGAGTCGCTGCCGCTGCTACGTCGCTGCAGCAGCGAGTGTGAAAAAAAAAACAGCAGCGATTCAGTCAAAACTAGGCTTAAACCTCATTTTTTTGGCCAAAATTTTTTGCGACTCCCAACCCCGTCGCGAACGTTCGCGACCCCGCTTGACCCTGAGCGTTTGAATAGTTCCTGTTTGTAATAAGTGAATCGTGTATTTTTACTGTTCTTTTTGCAGGTTTTATGAGCCTTGGCGATTCTTCGACTGGAAATTATGGTTTGATGGATCAGCGACTCGCGTTACAGTGGGTTCGTGATCATGTGGCATCTTTTGGAGGCGATCCGCAGGCAGTCACGATTGTTGGCCACGATGCAGGAGCGGTTTCTGTTGGAATGCACATGCTGTCACCATTGTCTAAAAGTTAGTATCCTAGATTTGCACAGGTTTTGTTTACAAAAAAAAATCAAAGTTTGGCAGACGGGGCTGCTGCAGTGAAGGAGGGGGGGGGGTCTTGAAGGGCCTCAGACTTCATGAAAACTACGGGTTTTTGGAGGTTTAAGAAGGAATGCAGGCTCAGGAGATTCTCGGCCCTGAGGCGCACCGAATAGCAATCGGAGCCACCTGACAGTTCGGCTTGTTCTCCCAATCTCCGGGCTACTGCTGTTGCTGTTCGGTCAACCGTAATAGCCCGGACAGCAGCAGCAGTGGCTCGGACAGCAACAGGAGCCGACTCGCTGATTGGAAAAACGAGCCGAACTGTTAGGCGGCTCGGGGCCGATAATGACCTGAGGGGGTCATCTCGCAAGGGAAACGTTTTCAGTGGTAAACGCGTCTGCGAAAATGACGTATTGTTAGTATATACCTTGTGGCTTAACAGTAGAACGGCGCAGTAGTTCTTCAGCGATCGTATTAAATAACGGAGAGACTATTGCTGAAGAAATGAGGTTGTATTGTGGCCAGGGCTGAAACACCGTGGGGGCGTTGTCGTTCATGAGTGGCTTACAGAGAGATATGGGAATCCTCTAGGCGTTCCAGTAATTTTTCTGAAAGGGGGTCGTCATAGGGCAGGTTTATACTGACTAGGGACTGATTTCAGCTTAAACTGGAGTTATGAACAAGTGGCTTGTTGAGTGTTGTGGAGAAGGCAAAAAAAAGCAGTTTAGGATTTGGTGAATTTACATAATCCGTATTTGTAGATCAAAAATTGGAGAAAAGAAATGAAAATTTTTGGATTTCAGAAATTTGAACATTTTCAGCCCAAGTTTTGTTTAGGGGGTTATTTGGGGCGCTGAGCACGAATATGAGATTCAATTTTGGTTTCATGGACGATTGGTGTAAGTTACGGTCGGGAAAGTATAATTTGTCTACAGTACCCTGTTATAAATTTTCAGAGAACTTAGAAGGAGTATATTCGTGTTCAGCGCTCCAAATCACTGCTGTTGACAAAGCTTTGGATCAAAGCGTTCGAATTTTCAAAATTAAAAATCATATTTTTTGTCGTTTTTGATCTACCCTGGTGCATTAAGAAAATTTAGCGAACTTGAAATTGTTTCTTTTCATCTCACCCACAAGATTCGTCATATCTGTCTTTTGAAAGTCCAGTTTACCCTTACTAAGGGGATCAGTCCTTAGTAAGGGTAAACGGCTCCAGCGGCTGTGTGCTCGGGTCGAATTTCCGCCGCGTTTTTTTCCTGAAGTCTTCAGCTTTACGGAACCGTTCGTTTTTTGGACGGATTCTTCGCACTGTGGACGAGATCATCGCGTACACCTTACCCCCACTGTATCCAATGGTACGAGTGGTCATTTAATGTACGGACAGTTGTCGGTCCAGCGATCAGACCGCCTGTGTTGAGAAGGATCTCCGTCACCATGTGCACATTGGTGTTTCAAAAATTGGAGAAAAAAGAAAAAAATTTGGATTTCAGGAATTCGAACATTTTTAGCCCAAAATTTGTCTAGGGGGTTATTTGGGGCGCTGAAGACGAATATGCGATCCATTTTCGGTTTCGCGCAAGATTGCTGTGAGTTACAATGGGAAAAGTATTGTTTGTCTAGAGCAACCTACCGTAATCTACCAGATCACTCAAGAGGAATTCCCTCGATCGTTTTGTAAACACTATTTTGTGCTGGAATCAGTCCTTAGTAAGGGTGAAAGGCTCTAGCGGCTGTGTGCTCGGGGCGAATTTCCGCCGCGTTTTTTGCCCTGAAGTCCTCAGCTTTACGGAACCGTTCGTTTTTTGGACGGATTCTTCGCACTGTGGACGAGATCATCGCGTACACCTTACCCCCACTGTATCCAATGGTACGAGTGGTCATTTAATGTACGGACAGTTGTCGGTCCAGCGATCAGACCGCATGTGTTGAGAAGGATCTCAGTCACCATATGCACATTGGTATTTCAAAAATTGGAGAAAAAAGAAATTTTTGAGACTTCAGGAATTCGAACATTTTTAGCCCAAAATTTGTCTAGGGGGTTATTTGGGGCGCTGAAGACGAATATGCGATCCATTTTCGGTTTCGCGCAAGATTGCTGTAAGTTACAGTGGGAAAAGTATAATTTGTCTAGAGCAATCTACCAGATCACTCGAGGAATTCTCTAGATCATTTTGTAAACGCTATTTTGTGCTGGAATCAGTCCCAAGTGAGGGTAAACGCGCTCTAGTGACGGTCTGCCCGTGACGGATTTCCGCCGCGCTTTCTCCCTGAAGTCCCCAGCTTTACGGAATCGTTCGTTTTTTGGACGGATTCTTCGCACTGTGGACGAGATCATCGCGTACACCTTACCCCCACTGTACTCAATGGTATGAGTGGTCATTTAATGTACGTACAATTGTCGGTTCAGCGGTCAGACCGCTTAGGGTTTAATCCAAATACTCCTAAAAAGTGATTTTCAGGTCTGTTCCGTTCGGCTGCGGCCATGTCTGGAGCGGAAGTTTCGTATCATTCGTATATCGGAAAACCAGCCCTGGCCTTCAACAACACAATCAAATTGGGACGATATCTCGGATGCACACAATCTGTGGCTTTCGATGTGTGGAATTGCATTCTGTCCCGATCAACAAATGACATTGTTCGAGCGACAACTGATATTCCCATAGAGTAAGTGTTTGGAGTCGTTCACGACCGCGACGCACGCGTTCGCCACGCTTCGCTTGTTGCTGCCGCAGTGAGGCATTTTTTCTGTGCATAGCAAGCGCAGTAATTTATCTGCGATCGTAAAATGCCGCCAAAAAGTAGTGATTCAGTTTTGCAGGAGCGTGCGTTGTGCAATCACGGTTTCGAGAATTAACATGTTTTGACCACTCCAATACATTATTGTCTTTCAGGTATAATCGATATCTGTTCCTCCCTGCTGTGGATGGTGTGAATATTCCTGGAAATCCGCTGTGGATCCTCAATAATGCTCCGACTGGACTATCTGCTATACCAGCCGCTGTGCCGTTGCTGATCGGAATGAATGCTCAGGATGGAACTGAGGTATTTTCTCGTTTTTTTTTTCTGGACTATGAGAGTAAAGCTGTTCGAAACCGATCTCCGAAACCCCCCCCACCACCTTCATATCGATTATATTTAAGGAGTCGCTCGCATCAGGAGTATAAAAGCGATTATATTTGAAACAAGCAACGCTGAATAGTCAGAAGTTCCATTTTCGGCGTGTATTGGAAAAATCCATTATTTGAGGAGATTCGAAGTTGAAGATTTGAAATGTCCTGTATGTGATCATTCGAGAAGTCGGATATTCTTAAAGTCTGACATCCGAGAGTATTCGTTATGTCCGAGATTAGACCATCTAACGATAACTGAAAAGTTAGATTACCGAAGTCAAGAATCGGCTCCATTTAAAAAGCTTGGGAGTCAATAATGTTTGGAAAGCCTGAGAGCCGATTATGTTCGAAACGTCTACTTTTGGACTAGACACAAAGTGTCGGGATCCGGAGAGTCCAGTATCCGTTAAGATTCGGTATTCGGGAGGCTCGATACCCGACTGGACGAAAAGCTCCTTATCCAAAAGTAACGGTTTTTTGAGTGTTCGGAAATTTGAAACATCCTATGGGCAACCGTTTGCTATCGAGAAGCCTGATTTCAAGCTAGTTTGAAATCCGATTGTGACCGAAACGTCTAAAATCGGATTAGCTTTGAAATGTCGGGTATGCAGAATATCCTATATCCGACTGATGTGACTTGAGAAGGCGAGTATCCGAAGAAACTCCACATGGAGTGATTGATGTTCGTTTGATGAGCCTCCATACGTCGACACTACGGATCCACCACATGTAGATTGAACATCTTGGATCCGAAAAGCGCAATATCCGATTTCGTTCTCGAAATCTAGTATTCTCCCAAATGCATTAGGATAGTAGGTTTTCTGAAGGCTGGGGGGCCCGGTTTTGTTAATAAAGTCTGAAATTTCATCCAGAAAGTTGCATATCCAAGGGAATCTGAGATTCGATCATGTTCGAAATGGTCATTAGGGATCGTTTATACTTCCGTCGCCGAGCGGCGCGGTGAAGTGCAATCCTACAGTATTGATCGTGCCGCGCCGCGTGATCAATAATACAAGAATGCACTGTGCCGCGCCGCTCGGCGGCGGGAGTATAAACGACCCCTTACCGGCCTGTATCTGGAAGGTCACATCGTAAAGCACAATATCTGACCATCCATGTTCAAAAAGTCGGATATTCTAGAAGTTCAATATCCGACTTGCTATATCTGAGAACTCGGACATCTGGACACCAATTAGCCGGGGCTTTCTCCAAAGGGCTTCTTCTTCTTCTTTGCAGCCGCAGGAAGGTTTTTGTCAAAGGTTCAAGAAACGGGCGACTGAAACCGGATTCGTCCACAAATCCATTGTTGTAAGAGTAGTAGGCCTCTTTGGGCATTCGAATAGGTGTTCACTTGTGTGGCCACGGCTACCACAGTCCGGGCACTCGTCCGGCTTACTGCGATCGATCTTATGCAAGAATGACATCAGCATAGGGGAATGACCGCAGCGTAACGAGGCAAGGGTACTTCTAGCCCGGCTACCGAGTTCCATCTCGGTGTCGCTGACTATGGGTGGTGCGACCCCCAATATGGGATTGACGGTCATGCTACTCAAGTGATCCCTCACCAACTTGGTGTGCTCCGCACGTAAAGACCGCAGACGATCCAATTGGGAGGCCGTCCACCTTTGTATATTAAATTTCTCGGGTGCATCCGCTAAAGGCCTTCTGATATGTCTCTCTCTCACGGGATTCATGATCCTTCTTAATGGGTGGTCAGGCTGCTTGACAATGTTAATAACCAGTTGCTGCGCTTGGAGTTGGCAGTGCTCCTTAACTGGCAGAATTCGGGCTTCAGCATGAAGATGTTCCACTGGGGTGCTTTTAGCACACCCTGTGGCAATCCGAAGAGCAGCATTTTGGACTCGCTGCATCTTTGTCCACGATGAATCCGATATCATGTGCTGCCATACCGGTGCAGCGTACTCCAACGCCGGCTGCAATATTGCCTTGTACTTAGGTGGTCAAAATCGTCTCCTTGCTACTTCCCCACGTCGTCCCTCCCAGAGCTCGTAGGACGTTGAGCTTTGCTTTCACCGTAGCCTGTTTCTGCTCAGTATTCTTGTGGGACCTCAACGAAGGATCCAATACTAGGCCGAGCAGCTTAGGAAAACGTGCAGCAGGCAGACGAGCGTCTTCCCAATTCACAACGGGGTGAGCGCAGTGTTCCTTAGGGTCAGTGGAGAAAACTGATACAGATGATTTAGCGGCAGAGACAGTGAGCATCATATCATCGAGAAAGTTCTTCACAACGATGAGGTAGCTATTGATCTTGCGTGCAGCTACATTAATGTCTCTGTCCCGGCACAAGATGGTGATGTCATCCGCGTACGCAACGACTTTGATGTCACTTGGGGGAACGGGCAAATCTTCCAGGTAAAGACTGAACAGAGCAGGCGATATGACTCCTCCTTGAGGGACACCGGCAGCGATCGGGATGCTATTAGAGACATTTTCCTGGAACAGCACTTTTGCTCGGCGCCCTTTAATGAGTGCTGTAATCCATCGCTTCTGCCAAGGCGGGATGGTTGACCTCAATAGCTTCTCAGACAGTATGCCCAAGTTGACAGTGTCAAACGCCTTCGTGAGGTCCAGGGCCACTCCAACAGTGCGTTGAGGCTTGGTGGCGTTGAAGCCATCCAAAACATAGCTCACAATCTCCAGCAGCGCCGTGGTGGTAGAGTGTAATTTGCGGAATCCATGCTGGTGCTGCTGTTTGTTATTATGCTCGGCAAGCTCCTTGACGACCAGTTTCTCAGCGACCTTTGCGATTGGTGATAACAGACTTATTGGCCTGTATCCCTTAGCCGTCGATGGTGATTTACCTGCCTTAGGCAACGGAACGACGCTTGCCATTTTCCAGTCTTGGGTACGATGCACGTGCGAAAGGATGTGTTGATGACGTCAGCCAGGATTGGCATAATCTCAGTCGGCAGTTTCTTCAAGATCGCTGGACTAATGCCATCCGGCCCTACAGCCTTCGAGTTGCGCATCTCTTTTACCACCTTTTCAATCTGCGCGGGCGTCACTGCTTCTGCTTCATTCATGAGTGGCAACTTACAGAGCTCTCTTACAGTCACTCGGTTCTGCTTCTCTCTCTTAGCCTGAGTTATGAAAAAATTCTTTCCGAGAGCAGTTGCAGCCTCCTTTCCCGATTTGAAGACTCCATTCTCGAACTCGATCGTAGAGTAGTTGGTGGAGGTGCTCTTGCCTGAGATCTTCTTTAGAACTTTCCAAGTTGACGCTCCATCACTCTTGAAATTCATCTTCTCCGTGAATTTCTCCCAACACTCCTTCTTGTGCTTGTCCAGATCTCGCTTAATCTCGCTATCCAGCTCAGCAACGGTCGGATCCAGGTGATCTGCCACTCTCTTAGAATCCCTTGTCCTTATCTTCTCCAAGATTTCCCTGGTGACATTGGGAAAGAAGGTCTTAACTCGGCCCTCCGGAATGGCTGCTTTCATGGCCTTACTAATCGCGTCAGTCAAGTGACGTTCCGTCTGGTGCGCGTTTCCATTCCATGGGTAGTCATCCACATGGCGAAGTGCCACCTCCCTGAACAAGCGTCAGTCTGCAAGGCAAAGATTAAGATAAGACCTTTGACGGATACCTGAATAAGGAGCAAGAGAATTAGAGAGATCGACATTGACAAAAACGGGAATATGATCACTGGACAGAGTTGTAGCGGTAGACCAAGTGCAGGCGCTGGAGAGATTAGATGATACAAGAGAGATGTCTGGACTAGAGGATCGGCCGTTGGCCGGGAGACGAGTGGGCTGATCATCGTTGAGAATGACCAGATCGCACTCCTCCGCCCATTCTTCGACGTCTTCTCCTCTAGCGTCAGTGTCAAGCGACGAGCAGAATGTATGAGCATTGAAATCGCCTGCGAAGACAACAGAGGGTGAATGTACAACTGCTTGAGTGAGGGAATAGGGTCATAAGATTGGGGACAGGACGTGGTAGGAGGGATATAGATATTAAAAAGAGATATAGGTGTTTAAGAGGGAGATGAATAGGTAGGTACTCGAGAGTACCGTCCTTTGGTAAGTTTGGTATGATATGAGAGGGTAGATTTGATAATACGAAAGTGGAAACTCCTCCGCCGAGAGCTGTCCTTGGAGCATGATAAGCAGTGTAGCCAGGAATGTTAGGGTGACGTGCGGTAGTAGAAGGAGAAAGCTTGGTTTCCTGAACCATTATGACATCAGGACGATGAGTACGAGCAAAAAGAGAGAGTTCAGACAACTTGGCACGAAGGCCATTGAGGTTAATATGAAGAAAAGAGAGGGGGCGGTTGGTAAATGAGGAATCAGAGTTACTGGGGGCAGAGCACAGAACACAACGGAAGGAAGGATCGTGATGCCTCACAGAACTGAGACCCGAACAGGAGAGATGCACCCACTTTTGGCATCCGAAGCACTGGACGCTGGTATGTCTCCTGGTAACATCCTTGCCGCACGTGGCGCATGAGTACTTCTGAGCGGGTCCTGGATTCCTCTCGACGCCGGCCATTTGTAGCAGAATCCTTAGGAGAGCTGCAGCCAGCCAGCATCTCTCCCATGACAAAAACCCTCCACGCAGAGGGGTTGACGTCGGTTTGCGCGGAGGTGGTCTTCTTTCCTCCACACTGCCACGGCACGAACGTACGACATCTCGGCAGCTCCAAAGGGCTTGACAATTTTATATAGGAAGTTGAATTTTTGAGAATTCTTAAATATGAAGTATTCAAAATGTCGGTCATGGGACTATATCTGAAAAGTCGCATATCGGTAGCAGGGATGAGCAGAGTTCCGTGTTTCGCGTTCCGAAACCCGCATTTTGGCGAGTTCTGGCCTTTCGCTTTCCGAAAACCGCGCAGAGTGCCAAGGAGCGCGGAAATATCGGGTATTTTGAAACAGGAAGCCAATCAATAATTCAAAAAAAAATCGGTGTTCGAGTCTCGAAAAACGCATTTCCGCTCATTTGGGAGTTTTTCGCACGCGATTTTCGAAAATCGAGAAAGAAATCCGTGTTAAAACTCGAAACCCGATTTCCGACTTTTTCAAATTTTGTTCCGCTCATTCCTCCCTCATCGGGAGGGTCAAATATCCAATCGTCTATGTTCGAAAGGCGGTTAGTTATCTGGAAAGACAGACATCCATGACTAGTTGGATTTGGGAAGTTGGACATCCAGATATAAATTTTTGAGAATCTTTGAAGTAGGGTTTTGTAGGATTGGGTCCTAGACTCATTAAAAAGTTATATATCCGGAAAGGTCTCATCCGAGGGTTCGAATGGTCGGATAACCGAAAAATCGGTTTATACTTGGTCGAGGTCTATTATAGCATTTGATTCGAAAGGTGGAATATCTGAAGAACGCGATGGGCGACCAGCTGGATCCGAAAAGCCGGGTTTCTGAAGTCAAGTTATACGTCTCCATTTGACAAACCTGGAGTCTATCATGCGAAATTTTGGACGCCGTGTTTGGTTTATCGGATATTTGTGAAGCCAGAAGTCCAACCGATTTTTTGAGAGGTTCCATATCCGACGATGTATCAACAATATAGTATCTTGACAAAATTTCCCGTTGCATCCAAAACAAAATGTGTGCTACGCGTAGCCGTGGCTTTGCAAAGTATGATCTCAATAGGTGGATGTATACACTAAGTGTTACTACTCAGGTCATACTGGAGGATCGACTTCTGGGAGAATTTAATGACTTCAACAACGTTGACCAGGAGTATTTCCGAAGTTACGCCCTAGAATATGCGTTTCGACACAACTACAGTATGAATCGTGAGGCGATTGTGGAGGCAATTATCGATCGCTACACATTCTGGCCAGATCCGGCTGATGAATGGGCGGTCCGTAATGCGTTTATACAATTTGCAACGGACGCATATTATACTGCTCCAATAAGCCTGTCGGCGCATCTCCACTCTGCAGCTGGATCTCGTACCTTCATGTATGTGAACAACTATAATCTGTCCAGGACCGGCTTCATTCCTGGTTGGATGGGTGGGTTCAACAGTTTTCCGGTGCTGTTGCGGCAGTAGTGGATTTATCGATTGAAAGTCGCAGCCACACCCTTGCGGCGTCGCCTATCGATTGGTTGAGTTCAAGCTGCACTAGTGCCTGTGTTTCACCCTAAAAGTGTACTCAGCGAAGCTCTTCTTTTCAGGATCGTGTCGAGAGTGCGACCTTTACCTGCTGTTTGGCTATCCATGGATGCCGGATGATCTGCGTCCATATCATTTGCGTGGGGTAAATTTTACCGCAATGGATCGGAATGCTAGTCAGCTATTCTCTAATATATTTCGACGATTCGTCTACCATCAGTGAGTGCTTTCTGGTTTCATAACAGTGGGCGGGGTCTGAGGTTCCGCCCAATTTCGTGCCCTTTTGTCTGCGCTGCCGATATCAAACATTTATTCTCTTTGTCGGCTGTGGTTCTCTGAGGTGTGTGCAAAGATACGAAATATCTGCTATAATTCAGTGGTAACCTTCAGCACTGACGAGCATTTTTTAAGTGTTTATATTTACTGTGCTTATCTGTGCCAAATTCCGGTCCGCAATTGCGTCTCGACACGCTTCGCGGCCGCACGCGCTCGAGTCAGTCGGGTTTCCAGCGCCAAAGACGACTCGATGTGGCTTTTTTGTACAAATTTCTCCAATTTTTTTTAGTTTCCAGTTTTCAAAACCCACCTGGAGTCAGCAGATCGGCCTCTGCGGCGCTGGAAGCTCTTCTGACTCGAGAGCGTGCTGCCGCAAAGCGTGTCGAGGCGCAATTGCGGACCGGAATTTGGCCCAGATAAGCACAGTACTTTGGGGTAAGCCACCAAACCAGCCAAGGTTGACAGGATATGTGAGCCATCTTAGAACTAGGTGAAAGCGTTTGCAAAAGATTTCGACGGAGCGTAATGATTGATTTTTTGGCGGATTTTATGAGTTTGCAGCGTCTGTATTTTCTGGATTATTCAAGGAGTTTTGGCCTCGAAGCTTCAAAGTTAAGTATAGTTGCCAAGTCTTCTTTCAATAGTATTTTTTCGTCAATTATCGATAGTTTTTTTTTCTGGAAATTAGATTTTCGCCAACTGTATCTATCGTTTCTCGAAAAAACAATCGATAACTTGCGAAAAAATTCTATTGTGTTGGGTCCTAACCATTGTACTTAACTTTGAAGCTTCGAGACCGATACATCTCGGATAAGCTAGAAAAGACCGAAGTTGCAAAATCACAAAATCCGCCGGAAATCGATATTTTCGCTCCTTCGAAATTTTCCGAAAACGCTATCACCTAGTTCTAAGGTGGCTCAAATATCCTATTGGCTCTGGCAGGCCTGGTTGTTTACCTCAAAGCAAATAGAAGTACTCAAAGATGCTCAGTACCAAGGATTGCCACTAAATTATGGCATACTGTTCTTGTATGGGCCAAATTCCGGTCCGCAATTGCGTCTCGACGCGCTCTGCGGCCGACGCGCTGGAGTCATTCGAGTTTCCAGCGCCAAAGACGACTCGATATGGCTTTTTTATACAGTTTTCTCCAATTTTGGTTTACTTTCTAGTTTCCAAAACCCACCTGGAGTCAACAGATCGGCGGCTTCGGCGCTGGAAACTCTTCCGACTCGAAAGCGCGCGGCCGCGAAGCGTGTCGAGACGCAATTGCGGACCGGGATTCGGCCCAGAGAAGCACAGTATGTTTTGCAAATGAGCAGGCTTTGGCTGAAGTGGAAGGCAGCGTTAGATGGGAAAAATCGTGTTCTCGATCAGTATACCGCTCTCGGCCAAAGATCAAACACCGAAAAACTTGAAAGTCGCCAAAGTCAAGCGGTTGGGAAATTTTCTCTTCAATCTAATACGTCGTTGTATGGTTTTTGTTTTTTTGAACTTGTATTCCTATTTTCAGGAATCCAAACTTTCTATACGATGGCTCGTGGTCGGCTCTGGAACCGCGGCGTCACTGGTATATGAACTTCAACTATTCACACTGGTCTGAAATGTCTATTCCGGGCAAGCTCGAGCGGGACTATCTGTATACAGAGGTGGCTTTTTGGAATGAATACATTCCAGCGCTGGTTAATTACATGACGACGACATTTCCCCCGTCGGAAGTGTCTGTTCGACGTCAATTGATGGTCTTTCAATGGGTTGTGGCTATTGTTGTGGCATTTTTGCTTCTATTTATTGTTCTTACGGGTGGTTTTGCGTACCAAATTTGTGAAAGGTCGCAAAGCCGAAATGACATCAAGGAATCTCATCGCTTAGTCGAACATGTGGATAACTTTAACTCTAATAACTCAATTCATGAGCCTCACTTTCATCGTGTAAGTAACTTCTAATGTTGTACATAGTGTAAATAGATTGCAGTTTGAAGGTTTGAATTGGACACTTTTCAACTATACTTTCAGATTTTTTTTTTCAAAAAAAATATAGAAAGAGCTCGCCACGCGTCCCACGTCGGCAGGGCTTGCGAGCTGATTCGGCTTTGGGGTTTGTAATGCCTTGCTGCACTGCATCGGCCTGCGTGCGGTGCGTGGCGAGCGTGTGCATGCGAGGTTCAGAGGTTGTTCGAAAAAGTTAGAAGAGAGCTTTGCGAAAAAAGTCGCTATATTTGGACTCTGAACAATTGCACGCTCGCCTGTCGCGGCACGCCTGAAATTGAAAGGGAATTTGACTTATCTATTGAAGTCTGGTGAATTTCTGAAGGGCTTATAAAGTCTTTCAGCGCTACAGCTGCCTGCGTGCGGCGCGTGGCTTGCGCACATCGATGAGGAAACAATCCGAATTTTGGTGAATTCCCTTAATGCGGCAGGGTAGATCAAAAACAACAAAAAACTTTGAATTTTAGAAGTTTGAACACTTTCAGCTCAAACTTTGTCTACGGGGGTAATTTGAAGCGCTGAACACAAATATAGGGTTCATTTTCAGTTTTTTGAAGGATTACGGTAGGTTGCTTACTGAAGGTAAAGGGTACTTCGACTAGAGTGACCTACAGTAACCTTCTGTTAAACTGAAAATAGACCTTATATTCGTGGCCAGCGCCCCAAATAACAATCCTGGACAAGTTGGGCTGCAAATGTTCGACTTTTTGAAATCCGAAAAATTGCGGTTTCGTCAGTTTTTGATCTACCCATGTGCAAAAAAGGAAATTTACCAAACTTTAAATCGTTTTTTTACCTCACTCACAACACTCATCAGACCATTTTTTCAAAACTCCGGGTTGTGTTGGGATCAGTCCCTAATTGGGTTGGCTGCGATGCACATGCATGCATATCGGTTATTTATCGATTTTCACGCAGCTGTTTATTTTTAAGAACTAAAATTTTTCCATTTCGAAAAGTGTCAAATTCAGAGTGAAGACTGAATATAAATATTTATGTCATTCATGAGCTTATACATTTGCCTTTGCTTTATTGTCACTTGTCATGATAAGCTGGTCTCAAATAAATTTTCACTTAACTGATATTATTGTGCGTTGAACATTGAGATTGCGGATATAATCCGGTAAATCCCTGAGAATTGTTGAATTTCATTTTTCTGGTTCTTTGATGAGTAAATTTAGTAGGGATTATGGCGCCACTGAAAACGTTGAGGAAGGGTAAGGCACTTGATGCTAAGAAGAAAGTGGCCAAAGGGCAGCGCACTATGCAGAAGCGGAAGGTGCGCACCTCGGTGCACTTTAGAAGACCAAAAACCCTGAAGACGCCAAGAGTTCCTAAGTAAGTCAGGCGCTGATCCGGTGGACCTGCCACAATCTGTGATGTCGTGGTAGGTTCGCCAAATCAGGGCCGCAAAAGTGGATTAACGTTAATGTTCGAAAGCCAAAAAAGTTAAACCCTTTTGGGTATCCTCGCAAATCTGCTCCAGCTCGATGCAAGCTTGACGAGTTTGCCATCATCAAGCATCCACTGACCACGGAATCTGCGATGAAGAAGATTGAGGATCACAATACGCTCGTGTTTATGGTTGACGTGAAAGCGAATAAGCATCAGATTCGAGCTGCGATTAGGAAGATGTACAATATTGAAGTGCAGAAGGTGAGAGTGAACTTTTTGGACTTTTTGGAAGTGCGACTCCACGTTTAGTTGGGCTTTTTTCAGATTAATACCCTGATCACCCCTCTCATGGAGAAGAAGGCATACATTCGTTTGACGTCGGATTACGACGCCTTGGATTGCGCCAACAAGATTGGAATCATATAAATAGTTGTTCTGTTATGTGTTGTTAATAAATTTGTTTATAAAGAACTTTATGATGGGAAATGCGTTCACCGGATAGCAGCGATAGTTATTTATCAAATTTTCGGTTTAGTTTGGGCTCACTGGTTGAAGGAACCTACCACCGCGACTGGTGTGTTATCGCAGTGCTGGCATAGTGGCGTACCGCAGGGATCTAGAATAGCGCTAAGGGCCTAGTTATACTTCAGCGTTTCGCTGCCGCCGGCTTTTGCGGCAAGTGTGCAATTGGTAAGATATCGAAGTTGACGAATAGTAGACCCGCCGCTGAAGCCACTCAAACGCTAACGTCGGACAGGGAACGAGTTTCTCATGCCGTAAAATAGCGTGTTTTAATGTGTCGATTGCGTCCAACACTACTCATTCTACGACATCTTGAAATTTTTGCTCTCGGGGAAGTCATTTCTGGACTTCTTTGCATTATTTTAGAAGAAAACTTGAGTTACATGATAATGTACGTGAAAGGAGAAGAAAATGACAGAGCATATCCAATTTAGGCCGTATCGGTGTGTACAGGCAAATTAAGAGTACACTGTTGCAAATTATTTCCATGATGTCGTAGAGTGAGTAGTGTTGGACGCAATCGACGCACCAAGACACGCTATTTCACGGCATAAGAATCTCGTTCAATGTCCGACGTTAGCGTTCGAGTGCTAAAGCCAGCTGCAGCGAAACGCCGAAGTTTGACTAGTCCCTAATGCGACGTCGCGTCGACAGTAAGACTTAGTGGTAGGTCCTCTGAACGAGCGCCCGATTGGGCGCTACGCAAAAAGATCGGGATTTGTCATCAATACAAATGATGGTGGGTAAAAATCGATACGACGCGAAAAAGCGCAAATTCTCACAAATCAAAATTTGAAAGGATTCGATTGATTAACGACGGATAATTCGTCATCTAAGCCCATTAATTACTCACATAAAAAGCAGGCTAGAATTGATCGCAGTCTTAAAAAAAAACTGTGCTTCTCTGGGCCCAATTCCGGTCCGCAGTTGCGTCTCGACACGCTTTGTGGCCGCGCTCTTTTGAGTAGGAAGAGCTTCCAGCGCGGCAGCCGCCGATCTGTTGACTCTAGGTGGGTTTTATAAACTGGAAACTAAACAAAATTGGTAAAAATTTTATAAAAAAGCCATATCGAGTCGGCTTGGGCGCTGGAAACTCGACTAACTCGAGCGCGTGCGGCCGCAAAGCGTGTCGAGACGCAATCGCGGACCGGAATTAGGCCCAGAGAAGCACAGTACCTGATCGGATAAGACCGAATGGATGAACAAGTGGCCTTTTTTCGTCGGATGGAAATCATTCATTGTCGAATTTACATTCGAAATTCGGAAAATTCGAGATCCGTAGGTTCGTATTCGCCAGAACCGCCAATTTCGGATCCATACGAAATCCGATTTATCGAAGAAATTCCAAATCCGATTGATTTGTCCAGTCTGAATTGCCGGAAGAAAAACCAGTGTTCGCCGGAAAAAATGTCAATTCCGGAACTTCCATCCCTTTATCCGTTTAGCCTCGTTATCTAAGGAGTCCGTACTGTGGAATCTATCCCACTGAATCGGATATCCGCCTTTTTTCAATGATCTAGAATCCGATTTGCCGAAAAATCTCGACTCCATCTAGTGCGCATCATCGTAGCGTTTATACATCCTTATAGAACAGAGAAATTTGTCCGTAAAGCCTAGTTTTGACTGCAGGTGGTCGCTGCGGCCATGCGAGGGCAACTGTTCCTTTTTCATCGCGCGTAATGGAAAGCCGCTCCAATTGTGATCGCTTTGTGGCAAACGTCCTACATCGCTGGGTCGCGGCGACGAAAGCCTGTGTTTTACTGCATCGCTGCTTGAAGAGCGATTCTCAATGGTCGCTGACCACCGCGGCCAAAATGGCAGCGATGGAATGATTGCCAGCCAATGACACGTTTCGTCTAGTGAATGTTCACCCTTTCACATGACAAGGTCCGTGTTTACGGGTCGAAACGTGTTATTGATAACTACCAGCCATTAATTCCACTGATTGATTGAATTTACCTATTCGATCATCCGTGAGGACAGAATCGCTGCCGCTGTTACGTCGCGGCAGCAGCGATGCAGTCAAAACTAGGCTTAGGTCCGATACATCAGCGAATGATGAAACCTGGGTATGATTCGTTACCCAGAAGAAATGCACCCGTATCAGCTGATCCAGTATGGCAAATTTATTGGTACATTATTTAATTGATCTGTGGCGATCTTCTATGGAGGCTGGCGATTCTTTCTGAGTTTGTCTTACTCAGTGTGAGAGGCTGCACTGGTTAAGGTGACCTACAACGACATCGCAGGTAAAGCCTGTCCGAATGAGTGTGCCCGCCCATGCGGTCGTCGTGCGTGTCTTGCGTTGCGTTCGTCGTAGAGGCACTTCTCTGGGGACCATTATTACGGCTCCAAGCAGCTGGCTGGAATATTATTCCTCATCTTCGCGCGTATAGATTTACAGGTCCGCAAAATGCCGTAACCGCGGACGCTCGACACGCTGGCCGACCGCGCGGGCGGACAGATTTTACGGGGTCATTCTGCGCAAATGATACGCGGCGAAACTGCATTGCGGCAGGCATCAGTCGAGCGAAGAGTGTCCTGGTGGGTTCTCTCAAACAGTGGATTAGAAAGGTCCGATTGGGTCGAGCGGGAGCAGGCGTCCGATTGAGCATGAAATTTCGAATGCTGAAGAAGGCTTTTCAGATGGAAGGAGTGATCGAGACGCTTTTGAAGCAGTATTCGTGGCTGGTGGACTCTTACATGATTGAGTATTTTATTACGGATCTATGGAATAAGCTTCCTTCATCGTGGAAGTCGACGTTCGAGAATATAGAGGTTAGCAACTGGTCTGGAGAACCGGCCGACACGTCGCGCGGCGTGCTGATAGACTCCTTAAAGCATTGCCAGAGCGCTGTTCCCAGTGATGGCTGTGCTATCACGGTATTTTAGCGGTGAATTCGAGGCAGACTTCTTTCGGCAAATTTGCGTATTTTTTGCGGTATTTTCGCGTCTCGCGTTCTCGCTTCAAATTCTTTATAAAATCCAGGTTAGCGGTGAATTCTCGGCGAAGTCCAGGCGAATCGCCCCGGTGTTGTTGGCTTACGCAGGCTCCTGTATAGAGCAGTGAGCAGTTTTTTTTTGTGTTTTCAGCCTGAGGACTGCGTGAATATTGTGGCTTCGCACTGGACCAGCTGCAGAACTGTACTTCCATTATCGATTTTGTGCCTCAAAACCATATTCAAAAGGCTACCTTCACGTGAAGCTGTAAGATTACCTTTGGATATCGCCAAGGCATGTGGAATCAGCAGTGAACAGATGAGTCGCAGGGCGGTGTAAAGTCACTCCGAATAAAACTGTCCGTTCAGGCGGTCGGCGCGCTTGTCGAGCGGTCGTCGCGAAGGCACTTTCCTACCTGTAAGTCGATTAGCTTGATATTAAGACGCATATTGAATAACTCTTCAGTCAGCTGTCTGCAGTCGTGGAAAGGCTGGCCCGAAAAATGCCTCCGCGGCGGCCGTCCGCCCACGCATGCGGACCGCTTGGGCGGACAGTCTTATTTGGACAGACTTCAACTGTAGCTTCTTTAAACAAAATGTACTTCCGTCAATTTTAGGTAGATGACGATTTTGCTAAAATCACCTCGAAGAATAACCTGAGAACGAAGCTCAAACCGAAGAAACAGTATGAGATCGATCGCGTCGTGGCAGCTGTGAAGTTACTGAAGGAGGCTAACGATGGTGCGGTCCGGGAGCTTGTCATAGTCGGACGCTGCGACTTGAGAGGCAGCATACATGTTCAAAAATTATATTGATTTTTTTGAAAAATGATATTGATAACATCAATCGAACCTCTGAAGCTCGTAGTATGAAAAAAAAACGAAAAAAAATCCGGCGAAATGAAGACTCAATCAAATGTTTTTGCATTGGAGGGAAAGTGGACAAGTTACACTTCAGCATATACCCTGGCCTGAGATAGCGAAGCGAGCAACAAAATGGGTGAGATGAAGGTAAAGTCGCGAACGACTTGTTCTAGACGCTTACATCGTTGGAAGCTTCAGAAACGAGCCAAACTGACCGTTTTTGAGCAATCAAGTGGAGGGCGTTTGGATAGAGGGGCGGGGACCGTAATAAAAATGGGCGGAGACTGCATGTTCCGACGTGTTTGCCGGCTGTAAAGGCACAAAACACTCAAACGAAAGTTTCTGAGATTAAATGCGCATTTTGGAGAGAATCACCTGCTGACCACAACGGTATCTCTGAAATCGTTCTGGGTCTCATACAAAGGGAGTTACGGCTCTTTGAAAATTGCATATATTTCGATGGTAAAAATGTGGACGAGTTGTCTCAGATATGTACCTTATTTCTGTTAATTAGCAATCGTTGCACGAGAGAGAACCAAAATGAAGAAGCAGGCTGGGAAGAGAATGGCAATCGAAGGTGAGGTTGAAGTGCATCCGTCTGTTAGCCGCGGTAGAGTTCGAAGGGGCGTGGCCTGCGGTAGTGGTTGAGGGGGTCGGGCTCGCGGTTTTCTTTTATATCTAGCTTATTTGAAGGATTCAAGATCTCGCATTTTGTACATGTCATACAGGAGAGGTCTACTACACAACTGCATGAAAATCTCGGAGTTTATGTCCAAGGATGTGCTGCTCTTTTGAAGGCAGCATGTTTGCTCGCAAAAAAGGTTGAGATTGGAACTTCAATCGAGTCCAAATAGAACCCTCATGCCGCTGGAAGCATCAAAAACGAGTTGAAATGACCGTATTTGAGATTTATTGAACCAGAAAAGACATGCAGTCTCCGCCCACATTCGCACTTCCCGCCCCTCAATGCAAACTCGTCCGTAATGCTCGCTTGAATATTGACATTCTGGCTAGTTTTCAATGCTTCCAACGACATACATATGCGTTCTAGTGTAGGCCGTGAGATTCTATTGGCTGTGGTATATCAACCATTATGTAGATAGCTTTGCTATTTTAACCGGGCGTGTATGCTGCGGTGTAACTCGTCCACGTCCATTCCAATGCAAATTCTCACTATCAAGCAATTTTTCACGGACCATAGCTCCGTCTCCAGGGCGTTTCGTACGATGTCAGGGACAACATTAGACTCAGCGTGGGACCGCTTTTGGGGTAAGCAGAAAAATAGAAAAATGAATTGGAGGTTGGATTGTGCCTCTGAGTCGCAGCACCTCAAAATGACTTGAATTTCTTGGAACTCTTTCTTCAAGAAGAAGTTTTCTGCACATAAAAATTCACATTTTTAGGAGAGACTTTCAATACTGTGATTGATATCGGCGCAGGCATGGGTCATTTGGCCCGCGTGCTTTCGGTGGCCATCCCTAGCTGCTCAGTTATCGCCGTGGAGCAGAATATGGATGTTCGTGGCAGGTTTTCATGTTGGAACCATTTCAGAAACTCCACCACAATGTTGCGGTTTTCGCGCCACGCGTTCATTTCCGCGACATGGTGGTAGGATGTCTGAACCAGTGCCGTTTCGAAGTTTCCTAATGACACTTTCAGTTGATTCATCGATCCCAACAACTGAACGAAAGACTTCGAAGTTGTGATCCTTCCTTCTCTGCACCACTTCATCATTGCGAGTCTGTGCAGGCTGGCTTTCACGGATCCGTCCTCAATGGATTGGAAAGTGGTAATACGCAATAGTTGTCAAAATCGACTATAAAAAATGCCGCGGCGGCTCCTCTTTAGCGCCGGGTCCGCGCCTATCTAAGGCGCTATTCATACTCCTTAACGCCAGAGCGTCATGCGCGGCTGTGACGTTGAAGTATGCATACTTTTTACGGGCGCGGTGAGCTTACGCTGACTATGAATACACAGGCAGCGATGCTATAGCGGAGCTATACGAAGTGGGTTTTAATCTCGCCGAGAAGCGAAATCTGGGTGGTCAACAGTCTCCCACTGGCCTGACGGAAGGACGAATTGAGTCTCCCACTGGAACGTTTTGTACTTCACAAGCACCTTGAAGGCAGTGTTCACGATAAAAGTGGCTTTTCTGTTTTTCCGCCTTTCTTCAAAACGGTCTCACGCTGATTTCAATGATGTCTCTGGTCTCGTACAAGACTCCCTGGAAACCGAGTTATGGCCCCTGGAAGTTCAGCAAGGGAAGCATTGTGGACGAGTTGTCCGAGGCTTGTAACTCCTGTTTTTTTGCAGCCGATGTGTGCGAGTTGACCGGAGTAAAGAGAGGCGTTGAGAATGAAGGGAAGAACGGGTCTTCTGATCGGCAACCATCGCTCATCTAACCACGAATTCAGGGCAACTGTTATAAGACGTGGGCGGAGTGGCCCAATGGGTTGGCTGGCCCACGAGATTTTCACCCACTTACCGGCCGTTTTTCGTCTCACTTCCGTTCTTAATCTTCTGAGAGGGACCCAAAGCTTACGTTTTAGCTGAAAAAACGTGCAACTTTTTCATCGTGAACACTGCCTTTAATCGTTCTGGGTGCAAAAGCCGTCAATAAGCAAGCGTTGTCTGGCGTGAAGACAAGAAGGTTCGCAAAGTTTCCGAATTTTCGGGCTCAATTTATAATTCTGGTGGCGAACACCTGAATGCTGACCTGGAGATGCCTGAAATTCCCCTAAATCGAAAGAGCTGCGAGATAAGTCAAAAAATTCCCAGCTGATTTTTTTGCTGGCTCTTCGCATTTTCCTATTCGCGTGGTAAGAAAATGAAGAAAAAATAAATTAATTCAGTATTTCTGCAGAAAAGTCGGGTCGGGTCGAAAAAAAAATTTCCCATAAAAATCGACAGGCTCCAAAAAATGCGGCGTTCTGGTTATTTGCAGATTAGGAGATTAGTGTCGAATAATCATGTTCAGTATCTACAGACTTTGTAGCGGCATTATAACGGAAACTTCGCTGTGTCATCGCGGCAGTGTCAAGGCTTCGCGATTCACAGCTTTTGAGGCAGCGGCATTACCACGGCATAGTCTCAGATATATCGCAGCGTCAGAGTATATCCATCTCGTCACTTTGTAGGTCGCCGGGCCATAATGTTGCTGCTGCGGAACTATCGCGGCGCAAACGAGGGTTGTGAGCTTACTCCGGTGCTGTTGCGGCAGTTTTTTCCATAGAACAGTCCTACTTAGCGCTGTATCCACTTTGTTCTCCTATAGGGATCTCAGGATTGAAAATACGCGTTGGGCTTGGGGCGTGACCTAGTCCTGACTCCCGCTATTGTCGCCCGCGTCGCCGTGTTTGCGTCGTCGTTGTAGATTCTCTAAACCAATGACGGCGACATCTTCCATGGAATTAATTGACTATAATGCTCCCTAATTTCCTAATAAATTTTTTGCTTTGTTATTTTGCAGGACAGCGTGCGCTATTGATCGGATTGCATCCTTGTGGCGATTTGTCGACATCTATACTTCGAATTTTTGTGAGCTCTGCCAGGGTGTCAACAATGATCCTGTTTGGTTGTTGTTATCATAAGCTGAGCGTTCCTTCAGAATCTAAAGAAGTTTGACCTGATCTAACTTTTTTCGCTTTATTATCAATCAATATATGACGAAGAACTTGTCAAGGTTACACCTCGCGATTTGGGATTTCCTTTGAGTTTGAAATTTCGTTCGACTAGATTATCGTATGCAGCACTCGATTTGGCTTGTCACGGGAATGAGAGCTTCTCTGAGCAGCTGCTGGCAAGGGTTTGTGTCTTCTTCTTTAGAGATTCTACCGCGACATCCCATTCCGAAGGCACTGCGTCGCGTTGCGTGCCGCTATAGTGACTTCTGGAGACGTTGTGGTAGATACTGTAGACCAGTGCCTAATGCCCTTGATTTCAGCCAAAGAGCTCCTATCGCATGCAATGCTATCGAGCGGTGCTAGAATGGCTGATTGCTAATCAAAATGATGAACAAATTCGTATGGAAAGGTCGTCCTTGGTGATGAATTCTGTGACAGGGCCTGAGGATATCACGTTTGAGAATTATGTACGGATAGCACTGGGGAGGCATCCCGATGTGCTGGAGGAGATTCTGAAGCAGGTGCGCATTTATGTAGGCATGCACCTCACGTAATGCTGAAAACTAGGAGTGAGCAATAATCTGGGGCTCGAATTCTGATTTTCGAAAAATAGACAGAGAATCGGGCACATGGCGCAGCCCAGGATAGCTCGGTGATCCCGAGAACCCGCTCTGGGGCAGCTTAGCGCGGCGCTCTCTAAACCCTGCTTACTCCTGAGTATGTTTTACGCGGTTTTTCCAATGCCCCGCCCACTTTCGAGGACTTTTAAAAAAGGACTTGTTTCTTCTTGCATTCCCTACCCACGTCTAGGAGAGTTTTGCGTGGTGCGCCAAAAGCCGCATCCACTCGTGATGATGTACTACGCGGTGCTCCCAGTTACGCGCATTCGGCACAAAAACTTTCTGCGTGGTCTTCTTAGAGCCCCGCCCATCTCTGAGAAAGTCTTACGCTGTGTTCCTGATACCACGCTCATATCGAAGGGCCTTTTTATGGCAGATATAGATCCCTGCCCCTCTCTTAAAGTCCTTATGCGGTGGTCCCGATACCACTCCCGTATCTCAATATACCACCTGCTTTTCAAGATATCTGGCGCTGTGTTCCCGCTGTCCCGCCCATTCCCGGGAACCATTTTTCTCGGAGTGTATGAAGCCCCGCCCTTTTTTGAGGATTTCTCAAGCGGTGTTCCGCATGCCCCGCCCATTTCTGGGGACCTTTTCACGCAGCGTGCCCAAAGCGCCGCCTTCTTCTGAGAATGTCTCACGCGATGTTCGCCATACCACGCTTTTATCTGGGAACCTGTTTATGCTGTTTCTGAAGTACCGCTGTCTCTTGAGACATTAGACGCGGCGATCCCGATGCCCCGCCCATTCTTTTTAAGCGGAGTTTATGAAGCCCCTCCCCTTTTTTCAGGATTCATAAAGCTGTATTCCCGGAACCACGTCCGTGTCTGGAAACCTTTTTAGGCTGTGCTCCCGGAGCACCTTCTACTTACAGGGACATTAATTGCGGTGTTCCCGATGCCCCGCACATTTCTGGAGACCTTTTTATGCTGTGTGCCCAAAGCCCACCCCCCTTATGGGAATGTCTCGAGCGGTGTTCGCGATATCACGACCATATTCAGAAACCTTCTCAGGCCGTGTTTTCGAAGCACCGCCTACTTACTTCTATGGAACTTTCGCGCGGCGTTCCCGATGGACCGCCCATTTCTGAGGATCTTTTTGCACCACGTATGGGAAGCCACGCCACTTCTTGAGGATGTCTCAGGCGGTGTTCCCGATACCATGACTATGTCCAAGAACCTTTTTATGCGGTGTATCTGAAGCCCTGTCCCTTTTTGAGGATGTATCACGTTGTGTTGCCGATACCGCGCCCATGTCCAAAGACTTTTTCAGGCTGTACTTCGAAGCACCGCCTACTTAATTTTAAAGGAATTTAGGTGGTGTTCCCGATGCCCCGCCCATCTCTTATAAAATTTGACGCGGCGTATCTGAAGCCCCGCCCTTATCACACAATGTCTCAAGCGTTCTTCTCGATACCACGCCCATATCTAAGAACCCTTTTTGGGCTGTTTTTCTGAAGCTTTGTGCACTTCTAAGGACGTTTAGCGTGGTGTTCCTGTTGCTCCGCCCAACTCTAAGGAACTTTTGACGCGGCGTTTCTGAAGCTCCGCCCCCTTCTGAAGGTGTCTCAAGCGGTGTTCCCGATACCGCGCTATATAAGGACCTTTTAATGCGGTGTATCTAAAGCTCCGCCCCCTTCTGAAGGTGTCTCAAGCGGTGTTCCCGATACCACGCCCATATAACGGGACCGTTCCAAGATGCGTACGTCCAGAGATATTCAATGCGGTGTTTCCCGATGCCTCGCCCATTTTGAGGGATCTTTTACGTGGTCTTTTTGAAGCCCCATACTTGCGCAAATAAATGCTGTTTGCCGAAATTTTAACTTTGTTCTGATTTTCGAAACTTTGATCTTCTGTGCTCTAGCTACGTACCTATTTTTTCTGAACTGATTATACATTTTCAGGTGAAAAATGATGCCGATGCAAGGCGACTTGTGGATTCTGCTGACGAAGAGTGGCGTCATGTTCTGGCTGTACATTGTCTTCGACTTCTTTTCGCTCCAGCTGTTGAGCATCTAATAATTGCTGATAGAGTGAGATATCTGGAAGAAAATAGGCATCGAGTAGCAGTGATTCCATTTTTCGACCCAAAAATTTCACCGAGAAATTTCGCTATTATAGCAATGAAACAGTAGAAATCAGTTTTCTGACAAAAAAAAAAGGTCAGATATTCTCGATTCCTCTGCGCTTGTCGGGTCATGTGCAATCTGCGAACGCCAGCAACGCGGTCTAGTTGTAAGCAATAAACACTGTAAAACAGCTGAAATTTTTTACGGGTACAAGGTTAATTATTTGCGAGAGAATTAGGGGATTTACATTTCACCATTTCTGTTTATGTGGTATTGATAAAATTCATTACTGCGACTGCCTGCAATGGCACCAACGCATGCACGCCACGCGTCGCATGCGAGAGAATCGAGGCTGTTTTAGGCGCTTCCCGTGCACAAATTTGAGACACTGTGCTACAAAATACAGTAAGCATTGTCATGAAAAGTTCTAAAATCATTAGAAAGTTTGAATTAGTGTTGATGGGGGGACTTATCCGAGTATGAGATTCACCCGAGGACTAATTTATTCGCCTTTCCGAGTGTTCGACTCAATCAGGAAATCGAAATTTTCAGTTTCGATCTGAATATTCGGGACAGGGGCTCTCTACACACCGAGGGAGGAGTTGTCCCATTCTCGCAGTTTGAAATGTCACGCTAGTCACAAGGGAAGGGTCATTATATGCCGTCGCCATTCTGAACGAAATAAGCATTACTAGGACCAATTTTCGGCGTAGAATTCCAATTTTCAATTTGCAGCTGCGAATCGTTTCTCTGAAAGGAGTTGTAGGCGTTTTTGGCGCTTCACTCGTAGACGCATCATAATGCGTAACCTATGAGTCTTCGTCGCATCCTGAGATACACTGATGTGACTTCTACACCAGGAATCACATCATAATGTGTTATAGCGCTGAAATATGTTGCTACGAATAACGAGGCTGTGCGCCGTCATATACGAAGTCGGCGCCTCTGCAGTCGTGACCGGTTGGCGCAGTGGAAGTGGGTGCTGCACTAAAAAAAGAGGTCACAGGTTCGAATCTATGCTGCACCTGAGACTTTTGCACACTTGTAAAATACTCGTTTCGATCACTGGAATTGTAGAAGATTAACAGTTTCATCGTGGGAGAGCTTTTTTTAGGAGTATGAGGCGTTTCAGTCGAGAATGTCTTATCCCCGCGGCTGGCGTTTTACTGTGAAAATGAATGGACTTGCAACAAATTTATAGCTACGAGCACATGTGGTTATTGAGACCTAAATGTTCAAAACAAAGGACTTTCTCACAATGAGAACAACGAATTGAACTTTTGAACAACCATCAAAATCACACAGGCCTCCCAATTGAGGAGGGAAACAGTACTGAACGGGAGTTTCAAACTGTCCTGGATGGTTTTCATGATAACCTGCCGGATAGTACAATGCCATTTTTCTATAGAAATCAATATACAAATGCTAATAGCTCCGTACAGAGAGACGATTCGCAGCTATAGAGTAAAAATCCGATTTCTACGTCAAAAATTGATACTAGAAATGCATATTTCATTTGAAATGGCCACGGCATGATCCTTCTCTTGTCAGTGCAAGCGAAGTGGTCCCGAGTGGAATTAGAGCCGCTGAAGGCGGAACGACTGCTCCTTCGGTGTGTAGAGAACCGCTTTCCCGAATATTCGACCGTTTTTAGATGACATCATCCGAATATTCCGTTACCGAGAAAATATTGTTCGTTCCGTGTACATATTACCATGAACTTTGAGTATCCAGTACCATGAACTTTGAGTATCCAGTGAATTCGAATAAAAGATTATCGAATCATTTGTTGATTAATCATTTGAATCCAAGCAAAATTTATTCATTCAAGAATTCAAGAGAGATGTGATTTTTAACCAGGGTTGTTGATGAGATTTTTGAAAAAAGTAAGTCGAATGATTGAAAAACTAGCGTCCAATGCTATGAAACTGGGACAGGTTCGATTTCATTAATGCTGGCGTGTGGGGCGTGGCGAGCGTGCGTCTTGCCATAAAAGACATGAAGTGTATACCATAGTTTAAAGACGTTCATTAGGTTTTTCCATCTTCCCTACGAAATCTCTGAGGTGCGCCATTTTTGTAATATTGACTAATTTTGTATGTTGCTGATGTGATTATTGAAATAATTTTTTTCAGAAAAAAAAGTTGTTCCCCATTGGAAAAAAACGGTGATTTTTGAGTGAAAACTTCGAATTGTGAATCGTCTGATCACGGAGTTGCTGCGGTACTATCACGGAACTACCGCGGCACAGTCGAGGGTCGCGATACTTTACGGCACTGACTCGGCAGTTTTTTTTCAGAGGAATGGCTTTCGTGCTAATTTAGTGGCTTGCGGGGCTAGCCGACTTCCCAATGAGTGCCTTCATCTCCCTACATGAATCTGTTACCAATTAAAGAACCCCGGAGGTTTGGCTGGTTTGGTTTACCTCGGCAAGGATCGAACCCGACCGTGTACAGCGAACAGCGGCGTTTCCTCCCACCACACCACACGCGCCCTAATGGAAAACCACTACAGCGAAAGAAAAGTGTCTAGCGTGGTAGGACTGCAGAGAGCCTGGGTGGAGTACACCCTCACACTATTGGCTTAGCTTCGAGGAAGCTGACCACTTTTTTCTAGGACAATCCTGCTGAAACCACGGTTCATGTTTCTTCTGTTTTCTATCCGGTTTTCGCCTATTTTTACAGAAAACAGAAAAAAATGGCCAAAAATGGGCAGAAAACAGAAAATTCCGCACATCCCTAGTCACGAGCATAGCTTCGTTGGGTGGAGCCATGTACTCCACCATTCGAAAAATACGTTTCCCTTCTACCAGCCGATTTCAGTTTATAAAGTGCATTTTTTCTCCTGAAGTTATTGTTTTTCGTCCATAACTTTTTTGTGCCTGGAGATAGACGTTTGATGAAGGTTGTTTTCGAAATCTCGATGGAATTCTGCGTCGACTAGTGTTTCCAGTTTGGAAAAATATTTTCTCGATCATTCAGCCTAATTTATTCAACGAAACACCGGTTTTTTCGCCTATAACTCTCCAACCGTTAGAGACAGGGTTTTGGTGAGAGTTGTTTTTGAAATCTACGTAAAATTCTGCGTCGAATGATATACCGGGTTCCTGACTTTGCTTGCTCCATAAGCAAGCCAGGTCGGTGGAGCCGAGCCCCGTTGTAGGCTCCAGGAAAACTCTGTGTCTCCTGCTTACACCATAGAGACGAGAGCACTCTATGGAGATAACTATAGAGTTCGGCTCAAACCCTTGTTCCGAAATTCCAGTGATTTCTGTATATTAAGGTGCCATAGCTGGCTGGCACGGCCAAACTTTGCTTTGTTGGCTACGTATGCCGATCTGTTTCATGAGTTTAATGACCACGTTATGAACCCAAACTTTTCATCACTCTCCGATATAGATTTTTTACTTCGGGTGAAAAACTATCGTGCTTGGGTTTCGCGTTTTTATTCAGTGCTCGTTTTTATCTTGATGTTGGCCTGCTCTACGTTTCATTTTTTAACCACTGTTTCTATTCAAATTTGACTGTTGGCGCGCCCTGCGGGAGTATCAAATGAATAAAAAATAAATAAATCTTCAAAAATTGTTAATGATCCGACTGCAGCCGGCCTGTCGCTGACGGTGGAGGCATAGCAGCAGTAGCGGCTGTCACTAATATTATCAATACCATCGTTAACCCCGTGCCGTCCTCGGGCACGTTGCATGCGCCAGCCTTTGAGCCACGGCTTGACACCTGCCGCTCGTCGCTGACGCTTGCCGCCTGTCGTCTGCTATGGTTGGAAACTAAGATGGAAAACGGATCAATACGCCAGAAATTCACACAAACAAGCATCAGCTTTCCTGTAACTGCAGACGTTTCCCTGGTCATGTGAAGCTAGAGTATCATACCATTTGCAAATTTATTGATTTCACAACCAGGTAAAGTCAACAATGATATCGGTCACAACAGAAGTCAACAGAACGAAGAGTCAATATTTGGAGACAGACGCAAAAAGTGAGATACGAGAACCAATAAATCTCGAAAAAAAAGCATTTCGATCAGATCAGGAAACGAAAGCGATCGCATTTCTCATCAATTGGCAGCAGCAGGAAGTTCAAATTCCAGTACCTACGCATAGACGCTGCCGCTCGATTCATCAGGCTGAAATCAGATAAGATCTAAGATAATGTTAAGCTCCACCAGACAGAGTCAGGTAGGGTTGAGAATTTTTGCAGGGGGGATGAGGTCGCAAAAAAATTGACCTGCAAAAGAAGGTTAGGAGATATTGCAAAAATTTTGAACAAAAAATGAAAATTCGATGGATATCCCGAAAATTCTCCCGAAAATTCTCGATATTTTTGGTCACGGAACGGAAGGAAAGTAGCATTGCTCAGGTTTTAAACGATTGAGCCTAACTACCGAACGAATTTTCGACGTCTGACAGCTTTAGTAATCAAATAAAAACTGCCCAGAAGTCGCGCTTCCATAGGCGAGGGGAGGGGTAAAACTCTGGATTTTGGAAGAAAATGGTGGGGGGGAGCTCCAACTTCGAAAAATTACGCAACGCCCCGCTTCACGCCGAAGGTTATAAGACATTTGCGCCCTCTGACGGCCAGATAATGGTATTCAACAACTTCCAAAGAGGCGTCCCAGCAACACAAGCGCCTCCGCTCCACAGAGTTAGGACAAGTGGGCGTAATTTTCAAATATCGCAAAATGCTGACCCGCGACGCGAGTGACCGCGCGGCGTATCGATCGCCGGACCGGGATATTGATCGAATCCACAGCGCGGGAGCAGTTCGGCTGGCACGCGACGCGCGCGGCGGTGTACGTTGTCGTTGGGGCGCGTTCGCTCGGTTAACACGCTCCAACGACGACGTGCGTTCAGGGGTTTTCCGCCGCACGCGTCACGTCAAATGTGCTATTCCAGGGACTGCCTCCAATAGCATCCGCATAGCTGCCGATGTCCCTCAAGGAGAAGTTTTATCGCCTGCACTATTGAGTTTATACCTTGAAGATCTGCCCATTCAAGACATCAAGATCGCTGTATATGGGGATGATATCACTATTCTGTGCCGGGGTCGCGACATGAATGTAGCCGCCAGTAAGATCAATGACTACTTGATCGAGTTGAAATCAGGGATAGGCTCACGATGTGATGGTCACAGAGGGAGGCCGCAGCTCCAACAGTCGGAAAGGAAGGAGGGTGCCGCAGCCCCCGCGGACCACCATAAAACATGGTTGAAGCTCGGCGATACAGAATATTGGACAAATTAAGTAGGAAAAATAGGAATACTCAGAAGGACATTCAAAATTAGTTTGAAAAATCAAAAAGGTAGGTAATTTTTTGCGAAACCATCAAAATTCGCATGTTTTTTTATTGATCTGAAGATCACACTCACAACCCATCTAGGGAACCGCACAAATTCCCAAGTCGGGAAGAGGGGCCGCGAAAATTTTCAATCCGTAGAGAGGGGGGCCGCAATCATCCGTCACCGTCTTTTCTACTGATCCTGCGGAGCACAGTGCCGATCCCATGGTGAAATGGGACGAAACACAATTGCCGGCCGCCTGAATCCCCAAGCTACTCGGACTCGTGTTGGATCCCTCGTAGAAGTTTTATAAGAACACTGAGCAGAAGCAAGCCACAGTCCTTTACTAGGAGAGGTACCGCCACCAGTCTGCACATCCGAGACTAGACTCGGAAGAAGGGCTACTGTGCTTCTCTGGGCCAAATTTCGGTCCGCATTTGCATCAGGACACGCTTTGCGTCCGTACGCGCGTCAGTTTAGTTTCCAGCGCCAAAGCCGACACGAAATGGCTTTTTATACTGTTTTCTCCAATTTTGTTTAGTTTCCAGTTTCTAAAACCCACCTTGAGTCAACAGATCGGCGGTTGCGGCGCTGAAAACTCTTTCGGCTCGAAAGCGCGCGGCGACAGCAAAGCGTGTCCAGACGCAATTGCGGACCGGAATTTGGCCCAGAGAAGCACAGTAGATGCACACTCGCAACGCTGCTCTGCGCTCACTTGACAATGCTCATGTCCTACGCGAGCAAGATTGACAGCAGTAAATCTAATGTTTTTCCGAACTACGGTTTCATCGGCCTAAATAAATCACATTTATTCAACTGTCCGAAGAGACCTACCACGCTGACCATAATGGATCTATAGACGAATCCACTACTGGTCGCCCAGTTTCTCCACCAATGCAAAACCCTCGATGTGACTTCAAAGAAGAAGAAGTAGAAGCCACAGTGAAAACAAGGCTCAACGTCCTACGTGCTCACGGTGGAACGTCTTGGGGGTGCAATGAAGAAACGATCGCGAGCACGTATAAGGCTATTGTGCAACCCGCCTTGGAGTATGCTGCGCCAGTCTGGCAGCACATCGTGTCGGACACATCTTCGTCCAAGCTGCAGCGCGTCCGAAATTGTGCTCTGCGAATCGCGACGGGCTGTTCTAGAAACTCTCCAATTGAGCACCTACACGCCGAAGCTCGCATATTGCCAGTTGGAGACCACTGCCATCTCCAGGCGCAACAAATGTTCATTAACATCGTGAAGCAGCCAAATCATTAGTCGCAAAGAGTACTAAACCCAATTAGAGAGAGATGTATCAGAAAGCCGTTCGCCGATGCTCCGTCGAAAGTAGATGTGCAGAGATGGACCGAAGCACAACAAGAACGCCTCCGTCTCTTGCGCGCGGAGCATACCCAATTCGTGAAGGAGCGCCTGAACAGAGTTGCCATAAACTCCATCTTGGGAGTCGCACCTCCCAAAGTCAGCGAAACCGAGATGGAACTTGGCAGGCGTGCCAGGTGCACCCTTGCCTCGTTACGCTTTGATCACTCCCCCATGCTGATTTCATATCTGCATAGGATTGATCACAGCAAACCTGACAAGTGACCGGATTGCGGTGGTTAAGGGCATACTACTGCACACCTATTCAATTGCCCGAAGAGACCAACCTCATTGACAACAATGGAACCGAACGCTAATGGCTGAGTTTCTGAATCTGTGACGGGACCAGGGATGTGCGGCAATTGCCGTTTGCCGGCCACTTCTGGGACTTTTTTTGCCGTTTGTCGTTTGCCGACATTTTTGTTATTTTTCCGGAAAAACTCGGCAAAACATTGAAAGGAAACGCAGCCTATGCTCGCGGCCATGTAGGCACTAGGGGTAATCCGATTATACGTCGTTCGCTTACCCGTTATTCGGGGTTTTGACTCATCTGCGGTGGTAGTAAATGGGTTTGAAAACGCGCGTTCACTCGCGGTAAGCCCGCGGTAAACTGCAGCTAAACTCGAGCTTTTTATTTGACGATTTTCAGGAAAGGGATCACACATTGCTGAAACTACGCACTCGCATGTCACGTTATGAGCCACTAAATACGCGTAGTGCAAACCACCTCTAAGCCCTCCTGGGAGCCTCTATGAACAGCGCTTTGCCTTGATTGCCGCCAACGTTACATATTACACTGCGTCGCGGCGTTTATGCTATAGAGGGAAAAGCGGTGTTTCATTATCTGGGTCTACAGTGCCTTCATACTCGTGCGTGTAGACTTCACGGGTTCTTAAACCCGCTCTCACCCTATATCCATTGACGCAGTGAGCTGCCATGATTTGATCTCCTAGGACTCAAAAACTGATGGATGACCATACGGAAAGTATTTTCCTTGTCGGATGTAGTGCAGTAGATAGTGCAAATCCAAAATGGTGCTTTAGTTTCTGTTTCAGAGTTTCGACAGATTCTAGTGTAGCTAAAAGAAGCAGGAAGCACTTCTGCGACAAACGTGGGCAGCGACTCTGAGTAAGCATGCCGCGGCAGTGCCCCGCAGCGGCATCATAGCGGAGCCGCAGCTTCACTACGAGCCGCATCGGCGCTAACGCGGAGCCGCAGCGGTACTATGGCAGGGGCGGCATGACATTGCCGCTACGACTCCGCAATAGTGCCGCTTCGGTGCCTGTAGGAGCCGAAGCCGCTTCCTGGCGAACCCGCAGCGGCGAGTTCTTTGATTTCCACGAGGTCCCACATGTCTTGTTTTGTTCATATGAAGCCGAAATAGAGCTACTTTATTCCTTGAACTGGATTTATTAGAATGTTGACAAAAGTATTGAAAAAAAGGGCAAAAAGTAGAGGGGCACATGTGAATAACTTTTGGGTCAACCTAAGGGATGAGGTTTTTTTCAGTTTGCCGATTGCCGTGTGCCGGCTATTTTCGGGATTTTCTTGCCGATTGCCGAAATCTCAAAATTGTTTGCCGCACATCCCTGGACCGGACCCCTCTCTGTGGCTGCAAAGAAGGAGAAGACGCGTCACGTGTGCCAGCCGAACTGCTCCCGCCCTGTGGATTCGATCAGCACCCCGCCGGACCGGCTCAGAGCGACGCTAGCTTGGCCAGCTAACCTTGAAAGCCCCACCCTCGCTGCGTAGCACTCCTCGTCGTTCCTACACAACCCATGGCAGCATGTTTCGCTACAACGCCACTCGGAAAGCCCCTTACGCGGAAAAAACACGCCGCGCGTTGTTACAGTTTTCGCGAAATTAAGAAAAATTGATGTACGGGACCACGTTATATTGCCCCTGTGACTTTACCTAACGTCGGCGTGGATCCGGAAGAGATTTCGCGTTCACTGTTGAAGGTTGGCGCAAACTCGGTGCCATATGCTATAACATAGGTGCACCGATCTTGCGCCAACCTTCAATAGGGAATGCGAAGTCTCCTCAGGATTCATGCCGATGTTACCTTGAGAGGAATCGGCACCATGTTATTTTTGGACATAACAAACCCTAAAACAATATCAAAATACAACAAGGAACGAACTTTTGGGAATTTAAGTCCGAATCTCTCCAGACGCAGACGATCTTTGCAGATCTTCTCATGCGCATCAATGTTGACAAGGTCCATTACGTGAGTTGGATTGAACCGGCACAACACTACAGCAGCACGTAGTTCACGGCGTTCTGTTTCCTAAAGCTTCACATCAAATTCTGAGCAACATTTTTGGAAAAAAATATGCCCAGATCCTGATAAAATTAACAAAACTGCACTCCATTGATATCCTGAACGCTTCCGGGCATCATTGGAAGCCGAGCATGTAGAAGCTCTCAATAAAAATTCGGAATGTTGATCGAATGCACAACGCAGGAGCAGTTCGGCTGGCACACGTGATTCGCGCGGCGGAAAACCGCTGCACGCACGTCGTCGTTGGAGCGCGTTGGAGCGCGTGAACCGAGCGCCAACTATTTTTCTTGTTATAGGCCCCACGGTTAACGCGCCCAAACGACGAAGTGCACGCAGCGGTTTTCCGCCGCGCGCGTCACGTGTGACAAACAAACTGCTCCCGCGCTGTGGATTCGATCAACATCCACAAAAACCCACTGATTCACTTGACATACTGAAAACATACCGTTGGAGCAGGTTTCCACAAGATACGCTCTCTTTTGGACTGTACCTCCGCATTACTGATAACCGGGGCCTTCTCGGGTCTCGGACTAGGTCCTAAAAAGCGAAAGAAAAATGATTGCAGCCGTCAAAAGCCGGATTTTCTCGAAAAAGGTCAGAAACTCAATACATAACTGGTTATATACTGTACATCTCTGAGCCGAATTCCGGTCCTCAATTGCGTCTCGACACGCTTTGCGGCCGCACGCGCTCGAGTCAGTCGAGTTTCCAGCGCTAAAGCCGACCCGATATGGCTTTTTCATGCAGTTTTTTTTCAATTTTGTTCACTTCTCAGTTTCTGGAGCCCACCTAGAGTCAAAGGACCGGCGGCTGAGATGCTGGAATCTCTACAAACTCGAACGCGCCCCGCCGCAAAGCGTGCCGAGACGCAACTGCGGACCGGAATTTAGCCCAGACAAGCACAGTATTTTACATGTTGGTTATGCTCAATGAGTCCATAAAGAGTATTTTCAATGGAAAACTGACGCTGCCATTGGCGATGATCTCTTTCAGTGTTTCCCTGCCGCTGTTGTCCATCTTCGTGTTGGCGGCGCATTCCCACATTTTGGCTAGTACCACCCCTCTCATAATGGCTCATTTTCCTGCAAACAAGAACCGATTACAGTGGTGATCAGACTTCTGATAGCGACTGCAGAGACGAAGAACACTGACAAAAACCCTCTTCGTGGAGGGGATCGGTAAAAGTTTTTTCATCACCAGTGCAAAGTGTGGTCCGCAGAACAGAGTTACAGTAAGAGAGCTGTGCCACTTCCCGCTTATGAGCACCGCCGAAGCGTTCACTACGACGCAAGTTGAGAAGGTTATAAAGGATATGCAGAACTCTAAAGCTGTTGGTCCTGACGGGATATGTCCTGCTGTCTTGAAGAAGATACTGAATAAAATCCTTCCGCCTCTCACTGACTTGATATACCCTGTTCCAAACGAGATGGCGAGCGTAGAGTCCAAAAAAGCAGCGCTCCTCCCTCTGCGTCCCTAATATTCTCGTATTTTCGGATATCGCTTCCGCAAATTCGTAATATGCCCTACAGTAATCCAAAAACAGGTTTCAACGAGTTTTTAATTTTCTCACTCCATTTTCTTACATACTCCATTGCTGTTTTGCGTTCTTTTCTCTCGAAATGCTCGTGATATTCACTCCAGATACATATTTTCTTCTTTATAAGGAAAAAAACGAAAAAGTCCTTACGCTCGTTGAAACCTGTTTTTGGATTACGGTAGGGCATGCTACGTAATTGCGTACACGACATCTGAGAATACGACAATATCAGAGACGCAGAGGGCGGCGCGCTGCTTCTTTGGACTCTACGCTCGCCATCTCGTTCAGGACAGGGTATAAACACCTCGTTCAGTTCGTGCACTATGCCGCAGAATTGGGAAACAGCTAACGTCGCGCCGCTGCCCAAGCCTGGCAAGCCCCGAGCCTCAGTCAAGGGTTATCGCCCCATTAGTTTGCTGTCCCCATTTGCGAAATCAACCAGAAACTGATCGTGAAGGACTTCGCGGAGCACAATGAGAACCAGGGGCGGCATGCATGAACGCAGCGAACGGTGTCAGGGAGCCGCTCCGCGTGCCATGCGCGCAGCGTCGAACAACGAGGCGGTCCCGAATTTCGTGGCGTGTATTGATGTGCCTGATTTTCGGCGCCGCCCCGTTGCTCGACGCTGCGCGCATGGCTCGCGGAGCGGCTCCCTGACACCGTTCGCTGCATTCATGCATGCCGCCCCAGGTGTTTCAGCATGAATTCTGAAAGCTGCATTTCACCACGACAGCTCTGCTGAAAATTACTAGCTTTGCCATGCCATGTGGCCGCCAACAAGATGAATGAGTACCTGATCACGTTGAAGAGCTTTTTCGATGAAAAGATGCTAAAGATTTCCGCATCTAAGTCGCCAGTATCTGTTCTAACAACGGACCCTTCTGAGCACAGCGCTCTTCCGGATGTAGAGTGGAAGGGGTATGGTACACGTTTGCGACACACGGTCGCGCCGCTCTGCACAGCGACAGCGACCGCTCCCGCCCTTTAAATCTGTCGCTGTCGCAGTGCACTGCACAGCGACAGCGACAGTGGTAGCGACAGGCTATGGCACAATTGCAGTATGTCAGCCCTCCGCGACACGTCGCTGCGACCCACACGCGACATCTGTTCCTACGACGGCCGCTGCGGTAGCTTTGATACTGGTCCCGCCTTGATTTGTGTTAGATTGCATGACTATCACTCATTACAGCGACAAAGTATGCCATACCCCGAATGGAAAACAACTGCCTGCGTTCAGTGTCGCGTTCGCCGTCGGAGGGTTGCCCCGTCCGTTCTGTGACGTCATCATTCGTTTAGCATCCCGTTCACTCAACCGTTCTTGACGGCGTACGTGTGTGTTGTTTTCAATCAACAGGATGATCAACGCCTTCGCTAACGAAGGCTGTCAGGGTTGTTGATTGGCGATCGGCGGAGATCACTCACGCAAGATCAGAGTCTGTGCGTGGAAAGCAATCGTTTACAAACTAAAATGGTGACGATGTCCGCTATTTAAGTAAGCAGCCCCTAAGTTTTTTTGAGGAGTCTCATGCTAGGGAGGACACAATCTCCGAATTTTGAAGGCTCAGAACTTTGTTCCGGCCTTCCCGGTGCAAAAAAACTGCATTTCGGGCCACCCGGACACTCAAAATCGGGGCCAGATCCCGTTCCGGGCGACCCGCCAACCTTTCCGGGCGACCCGCTAACCCCTCGATTGTTACCAGGCACCCGGATGACGAAAATTGCCTTCCCGGTGCAGCAAATTTGCGCGTGGATCGGCATGGATCGTGAAGAGACTTTGCGTTCACTGGTGAAGGTTGGCACAAACTCGACGCACCTATGTTAAAGCACATAGCAGCGAGTTTGCGCCAACCTTCAACAGTGAACGCGAAGTCTCTTCACGATCCATGCCGACGTTACGTTACGGACGACAAATCTGCAATGTACAAATTTTCTCGCGACCCGATTTACCATTTCGGGCGACCCGGACGAGCAGCGACGGGTCGCCCGGTACCAGGTTCTGAGGGGGGTTGGAAACCCGGGTAGGCGAGATTCTGACATGACTGCGAAGTTTTACCGATTTGTTCAGGGGGTTGGAACACCGGGAGGGCGAGATTCTGACATGAGTGCGAAGTTTTCCCCGATTTTTTCAGGGAGTTGGAACCCCGGGTGGGCGAGATCCTGACATGAGTGCGAAGTTTTTCCCAACTTTTTCAGGGAGTTGGAACCCCGGGTGGGCGAGATTCTGACGTGGGTGTGGAGTTTTCCCTGATTTTTTAGGGGGCTAGGAGCCCCGGGTGGAAACAAAACTGCTAGTTAAATACGCTCATTCCATAGAAATAGGTAGCAAAGCTTCCCACGTTCGTGTTAAGACTCCCTAGCAAACGACTTCAACCCCTGAAAGAACTCAGGGGCTATTTGCTTCGAGGTTGTAAACGATTGCTTTCCACTCACAGACTCTGATAGGGGCGACTCGGCCGAAAGCGGTCACTGCTGCCAGACGGTTGGCGCCGGCGCCACCCCGTAATCCGTCCTCCCCCAGCTCCCAAGCCACGGCTTGAAAATTCAGTTTAATACAGAAATCAACAAAAGATTTATACAAGAGAAAACACTTTTTGAAAAGAAAAGAAACATTGAAATGGCAGTGACAATTTTTAAACATTCCGTATTCCCGCACTGTTCGCATTGGCGCGACATATCGTGATTGGAGCGCGAGACGTAAGAAGCGGTAACGAGGCGGAACATGTGTTGAGGTTCAGAATGAGGGGAAGGTTGAACGCTTTCACAGCCCTTGTAGAAATCCTGTGAAAGCGTTCAACTTCCTTCCTCGTTCTGAGCCTCAAAACATGCTCGAGTTCGGTTATTTAGTCTGTGTGATACGATATTCCTGGGATTCAGGGGACATACAGTATCAAATTAGGCGCCTATTCCAAAAAATAAGGGTGTCTGGCAAAAAACTGCATGAAGTTTGAGGCCATAGAACCCTTATTCGCTTCAATGTCTATTGGCTTTTACCAAAAATCCACCCTAATTCTATTTCATGGGAACTAGTTCTTTCGGAAAAAATTATCACATCATTAACGAAAAAGGTCTTACTTCGAAGCTTTGATGGCCCGTCCTCACGGATCCTGCGAGCTCCAAAACAACATGCATATTCCTACTTCTGGCGTGTTTTTCTCAATTTTCTTGTCATTTCAGCTCCACCTGGGGAACACGTAATTGGTATAGCAACAAATTTCGAAACTGAAGATTATAGCGAACACTGCCAGTCCAACTTTAGGGGCGTGATAGGAGATTTTCATTTAATTTTGAAGTAGACCCATCCTGTTTTGGAAAGTGTGCGGACCCCATTAAAGTGCGCCACGCGCCGTGGAAAGTGTGCGGTACCCGACTGGAAGTGCGCCACGCGCCGAGGAAAGTGTACGGGACCAAACTGGAAATGCGCCACGCACCGTGGAAAGTGTGCGGGACCCAATTGGAAGTGCGCCACGCGCCGTGGAGTGTGTACGGGACCAAACTGGAATTGCGCCACGCACCGTGGAAAGTGTGCGGGACCCCATTGGAAGTGCGCCACGCGGCATGAAAAGTGTGCGGTACCCGACTGGAAATGCGCCACGCACCGTGGAAAGTGTGCGGGACCCCATTGGAAGTGGCGCCACGCGGCATGAAAAGTGTGCGGTACCCGAGGGGAAATGCGCCACGCACCGTGGAAAAGGGACCCCATTGGAAGTGCGCCACGCGGCATGAAAGTGTGCGGTACCCCGATCGGAAGTGCGCCACGCGCCGAGGAAAGTGTATGGACCAACTGGAAATGCGCCGCGCGACCGTGAAAGTGTGTGGACCCAATTGGAAGTGCGCCACGCGGCATGAAAAGTGTGCGGTACCCGACTGGAAGTGCGCCACGCGCCGAGGAAAGTGTACGGGACCAAACTGGAAATGCGCCACGCACCGTGGAAAGTGTGCGGGACCCAATTGGAAGTGAGCCACGCGCCGTGGAGTGTGTACGGGACCAAACTGGAATTGCGCCACGCACCGTGGAAAGTGTGCGGTACCCGACTGGAAGTGCGCCACGCGCCGAGGAAAGTACGGTATAACAAACTGAAATGCGCCAATAACCGTGAAAGTGCGGGACCCCATTGAAGTACGCCACGCGGTACGAAAAGTGTGCGGTACCGACTCAGCGCGCCACGCGGCGAGGAAAGTGTAAGGACCAAACTGAAATGCGCCACGCACCGTGGAAAGTGTGCGGACCCCATTGGAAGTGCGCTACGCGGCATGAAAAGTGTGCGGTACCTGACTGGAAGTGCGGCGTGCCACGCACCGAGGAAAGTATACGGGACCAAACTGGAAATGCGCCACGCACCGTGGAAAGTGTGCGGGACCCCATTGGAAGTGCGCCACGCGGCATGAAAAGTGTGCGGTACCCGACTGGAAGTGCGCCACGCGCCGAGGAAAGTGTACGGGACCAAACTGGAAATGCGCCACGCACCGTGGAAAGTGTGCGGGACCCAATTGGAAGTGCGCCACGCGCCGTGGAGGGTGTACGGGACCAAACTAGAAATGCGCCACGCAATCAGAAAGTGTGCGGTACCCGATCGGAAGTGCGCCACGCGTGCCGAGGAAAGTGTACGGGACCAAACTGGAAATGCGCCACGCACCGTGGAAAGTGTGTGGTACCCGACTGGAAGTGCGCCACGCGCCGTGGAGCGTGTACGGGACCAAATCCGAAATGCGCCACGCACCGTGGAAAGTGTGCGGTACCCGACTGGAAGTGCGCCACGCGCCGAGGAAAGTGTACGGTACCAAACTGGAAATGCGCCACGCACCGTGGAAAGTGTGCGGGACCCAATTGGAAGTGCGCCACGCGCCGTGGAGTGTGTACGGGACCAAACTGGAAATGCGCCACGCACCGTGGAAAGTGTGCGGTACCCGACTGGAAGTGCGCCACGCGCCGAGGAAAGTGTACGGGACCAAACTGGAAATGCGCCACGCACCGTGGAAAGTGTGCGGTACCCGACTGGAAGTGCGCCACGCGCCATGAAAAGTGTGCGGTACCCGACTGGAAGTGCGCCACGCGCCGAGGAAAGTGTACGGGACCAAACTGGAAATGCGCCACGCACCGTGGAAAGTGTGCGGGACCCAATTGGAAGTGCGCCACGCGCCGTGGAAAGTGCGCGCCACGCGCCGTGGAGTGTGTACGGGACCAAACTGGAATTGCGCCACGCACCGTGGAAAGTGTGCGGTACCCGACTGGAAGTGCGCCACGCGCCGAGGAAAGTGTACGGGACCAAACTGGAAATGCGCCACGCACCGTGGAAAGTGCGGACCCATCAAAGTGTCACGCGCCGGAGTGTACGGACCAAACTGAAATGCGCCAATGCACCGTGGAAAGTGCAGAACGAACGGAAATGCAGCCACGCCGAGGAAAGTGTACGGGACCAAACTGGAAATGCGCCACGCACCGTGAAAAGTGTGCGGTACCCGACTGGAAGTGCGCCACGCGCCGTGGAGTGTGGACGGAACCAAAGGGGAAATGGGGCACGCACCGTGGAAAGTGTGCGGGACCCACTGGAAGTGCGGCGCCACGCGGTATTGAAAAGTGTTTGCGGTACCCGACTGGAAGTGCGCCACGCGCCGTGGAATGTCGCATGGACCAAACCAAATGTGCCACGCACCGTGGAAAGTGTGCGGGACCCAACTGGAAGTGCGCCACGCGCCATGAAAAGTGTGCGGTACCCGACTGGAAGTGCGCCACGCGCCGTGGAGTGTGTACGGGACCAAACTGGAAATGCGCCACGCACCGTGGAAAGTGTACGGGACCAAACTGGAAATGCGCCACGCACCGTGGAAAGTGTGTGACCCCACTTAGGAAGGCGGGCGCCACGCGGCATGAAAAGTGTGCGGTACCCGACTGGAAGTGCGCCACGCGCCGAGGAAAGTGTACGGGACCAAAACTGGAAATGCGCCACGCACCGTGGAAAGTGTGCGGGACCCAATTGGAAGTGCGCCACGCGGCATGAAAAGTGTGCGGTACCCGACTGGAAATGCGCCACGCACCGTGGAAAGTGTGCGGTACCCGACTGGAAGTGCGCCACGCGCCGGCGAAAGTGGCGGTACCAAACTGGATATGCGCCACGCACCAGGAAAGTGGTGCGGACCCCATTGGAAGCAGGCCACGCGGCACGAAAAGCGTGCGGTACCCGATCGGAAGTGCGCCACGCGCCGAGGAAAGTGTACGGGGACCAAACTGGAAATCAGCCACGCACCGTGGAAAGTGTGTGCGGGACCCACCAGGAAGTGCGCCACGCGTCGTGGAAAGCGTGCGGTACCCGAATTGAAGTGCGCCACGCGCCATGAAAAAGTGTGCGGGATCAACCCGATCAGTGCGCCACGCGCCGAGGAAAGTGTACGGACCAACTGAAATGCGCCACGCACCGTGGAAAGTGTGCGGTACCCGACTGGAAGTGCGCCACGCGCCGTGGGATGTGTACGGGACCAAACTGGAAATGTGCCACGCACCGTGGAAAGTGTGCGGGACCCCATTGGAAGTGCGCCACGCGGCATGAAAAGTGTGCGGTACCCGACTGGAAGTGCGCCACGCGCCGTGGAATGTGTACGGGACCAAACTGGAAATGCGCCACGCACCGTGGAAAGTGTGCGGGACCCAATTGGAAGTGCGCCACGCGGCATGAAAAGTGTGCGGTACCCGACTGGAAGTGCGCCACGCGCCGTGGAATGTGTACGGGACCAAACTGGAAATGTGCCACGCACCGTGGAAAGTGTGCGGGACCCAATTGGAAGTGCGCCACGCGCCATGAAAAGTGTGCGGTACCCGACTGGAAGTGCGCCACGCGCCATGGAAAGTATGACCAAACTAGAAATGCGCCACGCACCGTGGAAAGTGTGCGTGGACCCACTTGGAAGTGCGCCACGCGCCGTGGAGTGTGTACGACCAAACTGGAAGTGCGCCACGCGCCGTGGAATGTGTACGGGACCAAACTGGAAATGCGCCACGCACCGTGGAAAGTGTGCGGGACCCCATTGGAAGTGCGCCACGCGGCATGAAAAGTGTGCGGTACCCGACTGGAAGTGCGCCACGCGCCGTGGAAAGTGTGCGCAGACCAAAACTGGAAATGCGCCACGCAATCGTGGAAAGTGTGCGGGACCCCATTGGAAGTGCGTCACGCGGCATGAAAAGTGTGCGGTACCCGACTGGAAGTGCGCCACGCGCCGAGGAAAGTATACGGGACCAAACTGGAAATGTACACGCACCGTGGAGTGCGTGTGCGGGACCCCATTGGCGTGCGCCACGCGGCATGAAAAGTGTGCGGTACCTGACTGGAAGTGCGCCACGCGCCGTGGAATGTGTACGGGACCAAATTGGAAATGTGCCACGCACCGTGAAAAGTGTGCGGGACCCAATTGGAAGTGCGCTACGCGCCATTAAAAGTGTGCGGTAGTGGAAGTGCGCCACGCGCCGTGGAATGTGTACGGGACCAAACTAGAAATGCGCCACGCACCGTGGAAAGTGTGCGGGACCCAATTGGAAGTGTGCCACGCGGCATGAAAAGTGTGCGGTACCCGGATCAAACGCGCCACGCGCCGTGGAATGTGCACGGACCAAACAGAAAATGCGCCACGCAATCAGGAAAGTGTGCGGACCCACTGGAAGTAGCGCCACGCGGCATGAAAAGTGTGCGGTACCCGACTGGTAGTATACGCGCCGTGGAATGTGTACGGGACCAAACTGGAAATGTGCCATAATCAGGAAAGCGTGCGGGACCCAACTGGAAGTGCGCCACGCGCCATGAAAGTGTGCGGTAGGTGAAAGTGCGCCACGCGCCATGGGAGAGCGTGCGGGACCCAACTGGGAGTGGTCCAAGCACCGGGGAAAGTGTGTGGGACTCAACTGGGGTGCGCTAAGCACCAGGGAAAGTGTGTGGAGCCCAACTGAGGGTGCGCCGACGCAGGGGAAAGTGTCTGGGACCAGACCCGGTCTCGAGGAACGATAATAACTAAGTTTTTATTTGGCAATGATTCGATTATTTTATGCGTCATAATACACGCCTACAAGTATGCCGCGAAGCGGCGTGGGTGTGCACCTTATCTGTCAATTTTCGGTGAATGGATCGCAGTGCTGAGCACTCCGAATACCCCCAGAGAAGCGATCTGAGCCATATCTGTCGTAGCACTCCCGAAATTGCCAAGAGTCGCGGTTTGCCATCAATTTTTCCCCCGATGATAAGCTTCGAACGATTCTAGTCGAATACTGCGAAAAATTGACGACAAACCTCAAATTCGTGATCAGCGCCTCAAATAACCCACCTGTGAGGATTTTGAGCCAAATCTGGAATATTTTTTAAAACCAATCGACTCCAGAGCCCTCTAGTTGGTATAATAAACACCTATCCGAAAATCAGTCTAAACGTTATCAGTCTAGGCAAAGTTCGGAAAATGTGCCTCCACCCAATCTTTGTTCGGGGGGGGGGGGGTAGTTTGGGCGCCAAGCACAATTAGGAAGTCCGTTTCCGGTATTTCCAAAACCTAATGCGCGTTTTGGAAGGTACAATAGATACGGAAATCCGGCGAAAAAAGTCCAAAACTTTTTTCAGAGTGTTTTTAGGCAGCTGTGCGAAGACCGTGATGGGATTCTACGCCATAAACGGTTCTAGAGAAGTACTTTTCATCCAGAATGGCCTGGCTGACTAAAAGTGTTTTCCTGGGAAGTGGATTCCTGCTATGGCCGCGCCAGGGTGGTCTCTCCCTATATCTCACTTATTGTAATTGTTTATTACAGGGTGAACCTACGTAATGCATCGCCAACGATAAAGATAAAAATGCGTAGAAATCGTTAAAGATAATAACACGTAGAAACAAGTGTAACGACATTATAAAAGATCTATAATGCATAGGAGATAGAGAGTGATGATCGTACAAAATAATGTCCTACTAACTATATTCGGCTTGG